>JAAGKR010003922.1:0-12500 GCA_011419295.1 Clarias macrocephalus | reverse complement strand
CTTAGAAAGAAAGAAATTAAAGAAAGTAAAAGTTTATGGAAAAATTGAGAGGGTTGGCTAGTATGCATATTTGTAAGAAATTAGTGTTTTGTAACACCTCAGCTTTTTATATGTGTTTGCTAACGCTAGCAATCTAGTTAAATGCTAGCATCATGCTGGCACTACAGTTAACAGTTTAGCTTTCTTTCATCACTTCACCACCTTCATACACTCTGCAAGCATTCTACAAAGAACGCTAAAAAGCTCAGATATTTTTGCAGTTTCTTTAATACACATGTGGGGTTTTTGGTTTGGCTAGCTAGCAGCCATTGTCAGATAAACTAGCATGCTATAGCAAAGACCAGGCTGAAAGTTTAAGTGTAACTTTAACACAGTAACAGTAATAAATGTTACATACAGTGAACAAATTCAGTCATAGGAGAGTGAAAGTGTGTATACAGACCTTATATTTAACGTTTACATTTCCTCTTGAATGCTCGAGGAGGAAGACCAAAAAAAAGACACGAAGCTGACACAGCCACTGAATACACCGGTGAACTCGGGGGAGGGGCGGTCTTGTCTGTAATGTTAGCTGTCACTAGCTAACCCAACTGCAACCCAGCAAGCTGGGTTAAACAAAAAGTACCCAATTCACTGTAAATAACCCAGCAAAATTACCCAACAGAGGCAACCCAGCGTTTGGGTTGTAAAAATAACCCAGCATTTTTTTAGTGTGTAGTGTTTTCTTGCTTTAGATACTTTAACATTCAGCATGTATAATCTTAATAATTGGTTATACACAGATCACATCAGTGACTTTTTAATGAGAAGGGGATGAAACTGTTTGAAAATGCTGAACACTTCAAGTTACAGCATTAAAAAGTTATCCTACCATTGCTTCTGTGTTTCTTCTTTTTCTTTGTGACCAGTGCGTAAATGGCTTCACTGCTCTCAGCTGCAGCTTCACCTGAACACAGTGCAGTGTGTTAATCACTACAACACACTTCTGTACATTACATAGAGTTCTGTACATTACTGTATAGAGTTTATCTATAATTAATTCTCCTTATGCAAGAGGAAATGTCTGAAATGAAATAAAGCTACCTGTTCCACTCATATCCGCCTCATCCACAGAGGCATAAATGTTTTCAGTTCCTACAGAAATAAAAAAAAAAAGTTAACTGTATTTGTATTTTGTAATTTAGATTACAAAGCAACTTATATTTTAATTAAATAATAAAAAAAATAATTAACAGATTTTTTTTCAGAGATAAAAATTTAATAATGAATTTCTTAGTAATATGTGAAATTCTATTATTAAATCTAGAAATAAACAGTGATGGAGACAGGGTCTGACCAGCCTGAAGTGGTGTGTGTCCTGACTGAGTGTCTTCAGCTCCTGACCAGCTCTGATTGTCCTCTGATGTCTGATTGAGTTTCTGCTGCTTTTCTACAGAGGGAGACAGATTATGTATCAGAACAGGGTGCAGAATAAACAGGAATAGAAACACTATTTTACACAGCCCTGATTACAGTCTATTAAACAGACTGACTCCAAAATATTAACTGTACAGTTGGAATAGAAACCAAATAAAACTGATTTAAAAAAAGTAACAGATTAAACTAGTTGCAGGTTATTTAATACTTTTCAGGATTCATAAAACATAGTAGAAAGGTTGAATAAGATTATGAGGAAATTACAGTGAGTTACCTCATAACCTTCATCACCTTTTCTACTATGTTTTATTTAGCTTTATTTAGCATCCTGGACAGAGCGCCAATCCATCGCAGGGCACATGCGCGCACACACACACACACACACACACACACACACACACACACACACACACACACACACACACAAACTAAGGGGAATTTGGGAAAACTAGATGACCTAATATACATGTCTGAACATACAAACTTCACACACACAGACCTGAGGTGGGAATCGAACTCTTTGCACTGGAGGTGATTATGAATTTATGATAATATAGTAATACATAAGAAAATATAAAATAAATATCTAAAAATTTTCAATATCTAGTGTTTACATTACACTTAGAATTGTTATATATTCCATGTGCAAGAAATTTTTATTTATTTCATGATCTACATTCTATTTAAACAGTTTTCCATACGCTGTAATCAGGTCAGCATTTCAGATCATTATAATGATTTAAGTGCTTTAAGTATTTTAAACAATTCTATTTCTTTTTTAATCTATGCTTTTAGTTATGCATTCATCAAACACGTTTTATCATATACATATATAACCAATACATACAGTAGAGTGAATATTGGTAAAGTGGGAGACTTAATCTTGAACTAGTATATCTTTACTTGTATGTTTATCAGTGATTTAGCGAGGACCGCTAACATTTAAAAAAAATGAAACGTTAAAATTTTCCACGTGGAAAGATGGAAACGTAATCACAGCACCAAAACTCACGGTAAATCATGATGAACCGTACTTACGGCCACCAAGCGAAACTGCGTAGGTGAGATAGGGGTATTACCGACAGCTGAGTGAGTGGCGGCGCGCGAGTTGCTGAACTCTCCCGCTCTCTTAGTGCTAGACAACTTTGAAAACTGCTCGTGTCCCTTTACGTGACAAACCTTCAAATGTCTGATGAGGTTTGTGGTATTAAATTGCTTTGGGTGCTTCCCGCCTCGAGGAATTGGTTTGTTACACAAGTTGCCGATTGCCATATTGTCTTTTTCACAACACGTAGAATTGCCAGACTGGTGAAGCCTTTGTAGCAGCGTGCAAAAAAAAGTCCCTTGAGTTTTCCGTCATCTGATCGCCTTTTCTATATTGGCCATTATAGACTATAATAATATTATATAATATTATAGACTGCCGATCAAACTTCCCAAAGCAATTATCGACCGATTATGATTGGCTCTGATGATTGGGATGAATCATCTGAATTTCCATTATATCTTACGGGGGAAATTTGCTTTGATATACGAGTGTTTTGATATACACTTCCGGAATGATGTATGCTCGCAATCCAAGGTTTAACTGTATTTAGTTAGTTAGTTTTATTACATGTGATTATTTAATAGGATATTTGAATATTATAACTGTATCATGTGAAGTGAAAGAAAAACTGTTTGAGAAAAATGTGTCCTACATTACTATTGTTCATCCTATCTCAACCGATTATCTTACCTTTCTTAATTTTGTAGTACAAGAGGAGGCGCATTAAGATCAGAAAAACAATGAGGATAAAGAACAAACTCAGTCCCACAGATAATCCTGCTGAGCCATCCATAGGTTTAGTGCCTAATGGGAAAGAGAGAAAGCAGACTTTAGGATTAGAATTTTGCATTTAATGCTTTATTGCTTCATTAAAAGAAAATATTGAAAAATCAAGTGAATTTCTCATGTGAATTTCTCAAAGCAAAATGGAAGTGATCTGGAAGTATTTCATAAATGTCACCTTGCACTCTCTTTCACAAACACTGTTTAGAAATCATAAGAAATGATAAGAAAGCATATTAAATGTAAAATAATTTAAATGAGTTAACTACACAAGCAGCAACAATTAACAGAGAGTGAACATGTTTTCTAATGTTTCACTGATGAAAACTCAGTTTATTATTATTATTATTATTATTATTATTATTATTATTATTTTATTTATTTATTTTTTTTATTATTATTGTGTGTATTGATTATCATGAACTTACACTAAACAGTGTAGGAAAAAATGCAAACACACATTTTCAGAATTACTTAAACTACAAGAGTTCTGAAAATTTTTAAATAAACATTTCCCTTTTCCTATAACAATAAACACACTACATAAAGACTCACCCTGCACTGTGATATTGACAGTATTACTGTTTTCTCCAGATTCAGACTCACACCAGTAAACTCCAGTGTAGGATGTGGAGAGGGAGCTGATATTACATGTAGATCCTGTAACTGATCCCCACCATGAACAATCTGACACTCCCTCACTGTGTGTGTATCGTCTCACTGTCCATCCAGTAGAGTCACTCTGGTCCTCACAGCTCAGTGAGAGAGAGTCATTAGTGAAGTGTTGAGTTCTGCTGGGAGTGATGATCAGAGAGACTGGAGGAGATTCACCTTAAACACAGAAGAGAGACATGGGAATATGAATAAGTGCAATATGCAACATGATCAGGATACAAGTGCATGCATGCTCAGAATGGTCTTTATTAATCAGGTACTTAAATCCACAGTTCACAGCATGGGTCATAACACAAAGTTTTAACATGGGTTAATCCATAATCATAATTGCAAAACAAAACACAGAGGTCAAAGCCAAGAAGCAAAAGTAGGACTATAAACACAGGAAAGACACAAGGAAATAAGTGATCAGGGCATCACATCATCACGTGTCCACCAGAGGTCACCATCATCTCAGTATTAGCCTAGCTCTAGCACAAAACATCAAATAAAACAACTCCACAATATTGCATTAGCATAATTTTTGTATTTGTTTATCTTTAATTATAAATAATAAATTAGAGAGGTAAAAAAGAAACTTTTCTGAAGAAAATGTAAGTGGTGGTTGCAGTGGCAAAACATTGGAGTCATTCTAGCAACATGCTAATCACTCTAGGATCATGTTAGTGACATTCTAATGATGTTGCTTTCTAATGATGTTGCTAATATAGTAAGCATAATGCTAGCAAAAATATATATTTTGTATTATATATATATATATATATATATATATATATATATATAAATTTTGGGGGGTTGTGGAACGAATAATCCAATTTTTTATTATTTCTTATTGGGAAATTTGCTTTGATATACGACTGTTTGATATACAAGGATGTTCCGGAACAAATTTCCAAAGGTTCCACTGTACATGGGTTTAATCATCAATGTCATAAAGGGAAAAACGATCAGCATTTAGGTCTCATCTATTACCTTATAATTATTAATAAATAAATATTACATTAATCACATTCACACAACCACATCCTACAGAAAATTACTGTTGTTTTATTTTGTCCTCACCAGTGATCCATAGTGGCTGTAGATTGCTGTACTGTGTGTGTAAGGCTGGTTCTCCTCTCTCTCCTCTACACACATAAACTCCTGTGTGTTTAAGAGCAGCAGGACTGAGAGTGTAGGAGCCTCCAGATCCTCTGCTGCTGTCTAAGAGGAGCTCCACATACATGATAGAGCCATGATTATTTTGTAATGGAGTTACGCCGTCTCTGTATGGAACAGATCTGTACCAGTTCAATGTCCAGTTTGTAGAGGAGTTTGTAACCAGACAGTTTAGAGTCACTGAGTCTCCTTCAGTCAGCCAGCTCTGTGGAGATATACTCAGTACTGCCTGTGGTCTCTCTGTTAAACAGCACATGCACAATTAGTTTGTAAATTTCTTAAATAGACAATTAGAATTAATTTAGAATGACTTTTTTAATGTCACAAAAGCAAACTCAAACACTCACATCTTGCAGTGTAACAGCATCACCCACCTGCGCCTCTACTGTGTGTGTTTGTGTTTTATCTTCAAAATCTGAGTGTAAACCTCTTTTATTTTAATGTTTTTATCAACAACTGAAGAAATAAATAATGCTTATGAAATACATACATTATGACTCATTTCCAGTGTTGGGTGTAATGAGTAACGTGTTAGAGTACTTGGATTGCTTGTTTGATGTAACGAGTAATCTATGTTAGGTCCGCCATTCAAGTACTCAGTTATTTAATTACTTTTTCAAAAATGTAATCCGTTAGTCAGACAATTTATGTAATAATTTAAAAAAATTGGAAAGGTGAATCATGATGAACCGTACTTACGGCAACCGCGCGAAACTGCGTGAAACCGCTTAGGTGAGATAGGGGTATTAGTAGTTAACAGATTATTGGCCAAACTTCGCTGAGTGATGATGGTAGAATAATTATAAACGTCTTGACTAAACCAACATGCATGAGGAAGCACAAAGGAGTTTTCATTG
Source organism: Clarias macrocephalus (assembly GCA_011419295.1). Taxonomy (NCBI): domain Eukaryota; kingdom Metazoa; phylum Chordata; class Actinopteri; order Siluriformes; family Clariidae; genus Clarias; species Clarias macrocephalus. The sequence continues at coordinate 6,563 of JAAGKR010003922.1, read as the reverse complement.
TTTATGCTAATGCTAACTCATAGCTCCTAGTCCAAATGCAAGAAGATTCTTCTAGTGCTGTTTGTGTTTTTTTTTTTAATATTATTATTGTTTTACATTACAATGGTAAATGATGTTCCATCCCTGACATTTATTTATTTATTTTTTATCTGCATTACTTATATTCACTATTTGACATAAAAGCGTAAATATCTCTCTGATAAACACATGCTGAACTTAGATTATTTTAACTTTTAACTCAAATAACTTTATTTTTTAACTTTATTTAATTTAACATTATTTAAAACGTTATAGAATAACATGAAATATAGATAATTATGCCTAATTTTTATTTTCACCACTCAAATCTTTTTGAAAAGAATAAATATAAATTATGACGTACCCGTTACAGTAATCATGACTTCATTGCTGTACTCTGTGTAGTACCCTGTGTGTGTCCAGGCTTTACCTCTGTGTGCTCTGCACTTATAGACTGTCTCTCCTGTATTATACACTGTCACAGTGAGTGTGTTGGTGTTTACTGGTTCAGTGCTGAAACGTTGTATCTGCAGATTTTTTTTGTAAAAGAGAAACTCCCATCCAGTGGCCTCTTGCAGCTCACAGGTCAGAGTGACGGTGTCTCCAGTGTAGATGGAGCTCTGAGAATTCACTCTCACAGTCGGTTTGGGTTTTGCTGTTGGTGTGAATTGATCAAGGATTCAGAGCTGCTCTTACCTTTACAACATAAGCAGCAGAACACATTATAGATTATCATGATCTGTTCAGTTTTTAACTAAAGAGTGTGAATGTGATTGTCGTTTACATGGAGGGTGATGAACGTGAGCATCAAAGACTTCATTTGTTCGTTTTATTATATTGGTTATACAGACATAAGGCACTATGATAGCAGGCAGCTCCCTGATGCTCGCAAATCATGTACAATAAAGTCAATCTTTTGAGAGAGAGAGAGAGAGAGAGCACTGATTTGTCTTGTGTTACAGTAAGTGGACCTACAGTATCACGGTTCTTAGTGGGTGGGGCTTTACATTTATTCCCTCTGGCTGTGCAGTTTTAGGGAATTTCTGTTTATAACGAAAATCCCTCCATTCAGAACACACTGTGAGGTCACCAGTGCAGCCATCACTTCATCTGTGCGTTACCATGGAAACGTCATAACCCTGGGTATCTGTCACTGCTAACTGTAGAAATTTCACACTACTAAAATGAAATATCAGTTCAGGTGAGTCTTGGTTTCCGGTAATTATTACAATTAATAAAGGACCATGCCTTTAAGTTGTCTTTGTCTTGCGTTTAAAATGTGCTGCTTATTTCAGTTCATGTTCATGGAGCTCACTGTTATTATTTCTGGAGCTGTTCGTGTTTCTTTTCTTGTTTTACATTAAAATGTTAAATGTCTTTTTCAAATCTCTGACTCTTACAAAGTGCTGACACTGGAGACTCCTTCCATCAATTAAAGTACGTAAAATAAAAGTCTCCTTACAGACAACTGCACCCCATCAATGATTACATTTATTCATTCATTCATTCATTCATTTATGTACATATGCATTCATTTTTGTCAAGCATATTTTAAACTCTTCATCAGGTTTTGTATCCAGGATACACGTCTCTCTGAAAGTGCGGTCATGTTAGCTTATTTCATGTATTTGTTTGTTTATTCCTGAATAAGTTGTAAAACTTGTGTCCACTAGTCTGAATCTCACATATGATAGTAAATTGCACCCTGATAAACACAAACTTAACTGATTTACTTACTTTACTGAGTTAAACTTTGTTAGACCTCTCCGGTCTCAAATTACAAATCCTGTTTGAAATGTATTTCAACATTATTAAAAACATTATATAATAACATGGAATTGTAATAGTTATGCATAATTTATATTCTCACTACTTTTAACTTTTATCATGTTGGAAATAGAAAAAGAAATCATATCTTACCTCTTGCAGTAATCCTGACTTCATTGCTGTACTCTGTGTAGTACTCTGTGTGTGCCCAGGCTTTACCTCTGTGTGCTCTGCACTTATACACTGTCACTCCTGTATTATACACTGTCACAGTGAGTGTGTTGGTGTTTACTGGTTCAGTCCTGAAATCCTGTAACTGCTGATTATATTTGTACCAGAGAAACTCCCATCCAGTGGACACATTCAGCTCACAGGTCAGAGTGACGGTGTCTCCAGTGTAGATGGAGCTCTGAGGATTCATTCTCACAGTCGGTTTGGGTTTTGCTGTTAGTGTGAAATGATGATGGAGTCAGAGCTGCTTTTATTTTTACAACATAAGCATCAGATCTAACATTTGATACAGTTGAAATGTTATTACAGTTGTATGTTTTCTAGTGTTGTGCATTGTTACGATATTGAGTTTATAGCACACCTAACCAGACACAAAACAAATGTCTCTGCTGGTGGGAGGAGGCATTTCTTCTCTTGTTGTTGCAGGTCCCCAGCTCTTCAGTGTACCTGCAATCTATTGGTTGCTGCCCTGCCTGCCCTTTGTTGGTCCCGCCTCCTGCCAGATGATTGGGTATCCAGGAAACCCAGAGGCCTACTTAAGGCCTTCAGACAACTATACTTTAGACCATGTCTTTGCTTACTGTTTTTCTGTTGCTAATTTGTAAAATTATATTGTGTATGACCTCGTGCTACGTTTCCGACTACGTTTTTGTGTATGCGCTTTTTTGGTTCTGGCTGACCGATTGTAAATACATTTTGTATATATTTGTACATAGTTTTGTAATTGGTGGCTTAGTAGGGAGTCAACGCCATTTTGTTTACACCCTGTTTTCTCTTGGTTTGTGGTTAGCAAGGGAGTAAGGGAAGAACTTTTTATATTTCCTTTTCTTTAGTTTTGGTGCAGGTTAGTTGTTTCACGTTGGTACTAGGTAGAGGGCATTTTGTTTATTGTTTTGGCCTTGTCGGCTTCTGAAGCTCACGGCCACCTTTTGGGGATTTGCTTGTTCACTGTTTGTAAATAAACACTAAGCAAACGCACTTTTGGTCTCACCCCCTTTTTCCTTTCTTTTCTTTTCTTTTTCATTCCTGTTACGGCCCAACCTAGACCGGGGCGTAACATGCATGAACCCTCTCATATTTTGGTGAACTGAGCGGTTGTTAAGGTGAACATCATTAGCATGCAGGGTAATGAATGTGAGCAGTAAAGACTTTGTTCATTCGATTTCTAATACTGATAATACAGACATCCTGCATATTGATAACAATCAGCTCCCTGATGACCACAAATCTTATACAATACATTCTGGTCCCACTAGGATGATTGCAGAATTGCTCGACCCTGACTAGCAGATGCAGTAGCTAACCAGTTCCTCCAAGAAAGACTCAGATCCTATACTTGATTTGAGTGAAGTTTACTTGACGAAAGCAGTGTAAAACTGAATATACAGACAAATGCACTGTAAAACAATATGTCTTATGCATCACAATCCAACTGTTACAGAGTAGAACATATTTAACATGTTCACTCCCATACTTTTAGTTTTCATAAGCTTTTACACATTTTGTACACATTTTCCTTTGAATTACCCTATTAACAAACAAAAATCTGAAACTAAATACTCACAGACATACATTTACAAAACTGCATGACAATTACACATACAGCATCCTGTTAAGTTCCTTCTGATACAGCACCAACTACGCCAACTCTTAAGACGTTGATTTCACTAGACCACTAGATGTTGCTATGGGGCTGTTGTCACTGAGGTTGTCTAACAGAAGGAGGCAGAGAAGAAAAAAACCCAATAGCAGACATGTTAACTTAAAGGAATTTTATTTGAGGCTAAATGGTTGAGCAAACAGTGACTGGAGGAGTGTGTGTGTGTGTAAGTGAGAGATTCCTGTTGCCACGCTTCGCCGCTCTGACATAGGCCAAATGCCTTTCTTTTATTTAAAGAGGCCGCAAAGCAATCAAGCTTGTTGATCTTATGGAGACTGACCAAAATGTGGAAGAAAACAAGAAATTGATTGATAGAAAGAAATGTATTGTAGAAATAAACAAATTATAAGCCATTTGGCTATATATGGCTTCTGTTCATTGTGAATTGCTAGTCTCATTTAATATTTCTTTTATTATTGTATTATATTTCTTACTATTATATTCATCAGACAAATTAATCAGATAAATTAGGATGAAATTCCTGCGTATTTTCGGGAAAAAAAATATATATCTCATAAAATATATATCAGCAACTCACCAGAAACACCAACAATTTCAGACACCTTTGTCCACGCATCATTTTTAATTTTTTTTATTTATGTCCCTGTACACAAACAGGGACACGTCATAAATAGCTGGGAAACCCGCTACCACAATAATCAACCTCTCCTCCATTTAGCTTGGGAACTAAAGTAGCCGGAACAAAAGCTACAGGACTGCGTTTCTCGGAATCCTCTCAAGCGGAGGACCTCTACTTTTAATTAGTTGCCGCCCGACCACGTCGTAGCTCATTACCCTAAATTTGAGCTGATTTCAACTCCCTTCGCCGCTCTCGTCACGTCACCCTTCGCCACCCTTCGCCACCGGCTCACATTGAAAATGAATGACTTCCGGCTGCTTTGAAGCTCTCGCCGCGTTCGGTGTGAACACACGGTAAGAGAAAGTTAGTGCACGCACAGGATGCCTCAGGGGAATACCTTGTGACGTGATGAAGGGGCAGGGCGAAGACATCAGGGAATCCTCTGTGAACCCGGAAGTGGAAGCGCACAAATTACTCTCGGTTTTAGTGAGGGGCGCATGGAATAAAATCACTGTCAAAAATAATCGTGCGTAAAAAAAAAAAGATTCATGTGTAATTCTGTGTTTTGTCTGAGTTGGATTCTAAAACCTACGGCAAAGACAGTTTACAGAAATTAGATTTTGTGTGGTTTTTTTTTTTTTTTTTTACAGATTCTGAGATGTTTAAAAGAAGTAAAATTACAGAGATTTTTAACTATATTAGGTAAGAATTTAGGAGTTTAAAACAGAGACAGGGTGCATGCGCCGCATCGATTCCTCTTCCCTCAGATAGTAATGGCTGTGCATGTGACCACTCCTGATCTTTCTCCCCACGCACACACCTGTCATTCTGGCACACCTGAACCTGATCAGCCAATTATCTCTCCAGCTTATAAGCACACTAAGAGATCCACGCTGTGGCGCAGTATCTCACTCGTGTGCCTCGCGTTTGTGTAAAATAGTCATTGTGTATCCTAGCCTGTGTTTTCGACCCTGCCTGTTTTCGGGATTTCTCACTGCCTACGCTTTCTGGTACTTCTGTCATTATCGGACTGATTAACGTGGATGACCTCACTTGCCCTCAGGATTTGGAATTGTACTCACGATTTGGATTTGTTCGCCCTCGCTGCTGGATCACCGGATTCTGACCACCGCCTGGAAAAGACGATTCTTCTAGCTCCTTCCTTGCTGCTTCCGTTCTAGTCCGTTTTCTCAGAGAAGATTGGCCACTACATTCCAATCACCGCGAACTACGCAGGTAAGCAGCGAAAATTCGCTAGCAAGGAGCCGAGAGGAGTACTTGCAATCGACTTCCGGGTTAGTGGAGATTCCTGCGCGTCATAGCCCCGCCTCCTCTATCGTCACTAAACTTTTCCCCACTCTCTCAGTCACCAAGCACACACACACACTGCTTCTCTCCTCTGCTCCCACTGTGCCTACTCATTCAAGCCTCCATATTTCCAGTAAAGAATTTCAAAATAATTCAAGCATCATTCGTCTGCTTTTGGGTTCACTCCAGTTAGTCATCCCGTCTCTGACAGTATACTGCGGCCATGACGGACCCAGCGGACGCTTCTCGTCCCAGACCTAGCATTCAAACCTGGCTTCAGCTCAGGTCTAGTGCCCGTTCGGACGCCCGATTGCGTCAGACTGTCGCTCAGCAAGGAGCTTTAATTAACTCTCAACAGCAAACTCTCCAGCAGATCTCCCAGGCTTTCCCTGTTTTTACTAAATAACAAACTAGTTTTTACGCTTTGATACTACTGGACTTGATCAGTTTTTGCGCTTTTTGAGAGAACGCGCATATCATCTGACCAACAACAAGCGAATCCATCAGCAAATAATCACAACTCCGGCACAAAGGTACGTTACTATGTCCACCATTCAGCTCGCTCAGTGTGTGGAGTGCAGGATGTTTAGACATTCTTCCTCCATCATTAGTGATCATTTTATTTGTGATAGGTGTGTGTTAGTGAGCACCCTGACGGAGAAGATATTAGCATTAGAGGAGCGCATCCAGACTCTAGAGAGGGTTAGAGAGCGCGAGAGCAGCGTTATTCCCGTAGCGGAAAGTCTGGGTGCCGCAGGCGGAGATAACCAGCCCCCGACTTCGGCAGTAGAGCCCTCACAGCGGGGCGAGTGGGTGACGCCTCGGCGGCATACTCGTTCAGCCAAAGCTAATGCTAAGGCTAGCCCACCGGAGCACACCTCTTCTGCGCTTCACGTGCCCAACAGGTTCGCTCTCCTCAGTGATGCACCCGCTGAGAAACCTGAAAGAGCTCTGGTTATAGGAGACTCCATACTGAGACACGTGAAATTAGCCAGGCCT
>JAAGKR010003921.1:0-67950 GCA_011419295.1 Clarias macrocephalus | reverse complement strand
ATATATATATATATATATATTAATGCATTTAAGGATCTCTGTGTTAGTTTCTATATGTACAGTATGTGGTGTCTTATCACAGTTTCAGGGCTTCATTGCTTCACTGCCTTCTGGAGAACAGTCCCTTTGGAGCCTAGCCTGAATAAGAAGGGAAATTAATAATGTTCTTACATTCTCCCTGTGTCTTACTTCCTCTGTCTTTCTCCTTATGTATCAGGTGTAGAGAAAATACATTGTACACAGCACTGTATATACACATTTATGGGTGAGATATTAAAAAGTGCTTTAGTGGCAGTACAGCACTATATTTATGAATTTATGAATGACTGTTGAGCTTGCATTTCAGTGACATTTAAAATGTGTGCGTGTGTGCGTGTGTGTGTGTGTGCATGCATGTGTGTGTGTGTGTGTGTGTGTGTGTGTGTGTGTGTGTGTGTGTGAGAGAGAGAGAGAGAGAGAGAGAGAGAGAGAGAGAGAGAGAGAGAGAGAGAGAGAGAAAGAGAGAGAGAGATGACATGAAAGAGAGAGTGGGTGTCTGACAGAGAGTGTTAGAGGGTAAGACAAACAGATAGAGACAGAGCTCAAAGCTGCATTATTTGAGCAGTACTAGTCTCCACTGTACACATTACTGAAAGCCTACAGGTTTCAAAGCCTCCAGCAAGTGTTCATTGCCTATGAAGTCATTCAAAGGGAAAATCGTTGTGGAAAAGTCTAATATGATGGATGTGCATCCACTAATGAGGCAAATATGACTCTACTGTGATGGTATGAGTAATGCAAGAACACTAATGGACTTATTAACTAGCATCATTATTAATAAATACTGCAACATACAATTAATGTGTATCTGCATAACACAGTATTTCATGTCATGTATTTTTAAGACCAGTTTTTAAATAGAGAAATGCATGATTTTTTAAATGCACACATTCAAATCTAGAAGCTATTTAGCCAGTCCACTTATTGACATGTTTTTGTATAGTGGAAGGAAACCCAGAGGAACTCCAAGCAGGCATAGGGAAAACAGGCATAACTCTACCCATATACTGTAGTAGGGGCAACAATACTCCTAAATGTGCCATTTTAAATACATTTCAGCCATTTTAGACTGATTCTACAAACACTAATGCTCAGGAATTACCAACGGCTCAACTGTATATAAATAAAATCGTGATGGGAAGTCATGTAAAATTTGGGGAGAATAAATTGCTTCATAATAAGCTTTACCTTAAACTTGTCAACTTCTGTTTTAGAGCAAGTGGCATGATATGACAGCACCTTCAGTAAGAGAGAGAGAGAGAGACAGAAACTCCTTAATCATGTGATGTCATGCCTTACACAATTCAACATTTAACAGTAATAAATGAGTAATGTGTGTTGTCTGACAACATTAGAAAGTAATGGATTCAGCTGAGGTGTGCTACAGCTAAACAGACCAGTTAAGGCATATACTGTACATGTATTAAGTTTGCAGGACTAAGAAAGAGTTCTATTTCAACACTTTTAAACCCTAGGGGTGGTGAGAATTACCTGGACACGTTCTTCTATTGCGCTGAATAATTAAATGTTTGTATTTCTATCATATTTATAGCATAATCCTGCATAAAAATGCATTGTAATAATGTATACACGTAACATACACAGATGTCCCCTTAGTTCAGTGATGATAAATGCCTATGTTCCTTTTTATTATTAAAATTTAAATATTTAAGAAACCAACTCATCACTTACAATTTATATAGTTATGCTTAAAAGTTAGTACCCCCTATTTTAATTTAAAGTTTTTTTTAATGTAAAAACGTAAAAAGTATCATCAGAAATTATCAGCATTAGGCAAATATAACCTCACACAAACAAAATTTTCCACAATGCCATTTTTTATTTAAGAAAAATCAAGCCAATTAGACAATACTAAGTACTCCCTTACTGCTTTCTCAGGACTTAAGAGAGTAAGTTGCAGCCATTTGCTGGCTATCATCAATCTTTGATTAATTGATCATCAGCAGGTGTGTAGACGTCTATAAATGCAGAAATTCCGGTAGTTTGTTTGTCTGAACCATTCGAGTGTGTATTAACACATTGCCAAGAGGGAAAGACATATGCAATGATAATAGAGAAGTACTGTATTTGTTGCTGCACATTGATCTGTTTCATTAAAGAGTTATAAAACCATTTCCAAACAATTTGGAGTTCAACGTTCTGCAGTGAGAAAGAGACAGTTGCCAAGCTTCCTAGGAATGGACGTCCCAGTACACCCCAAGGTTAGACCATGCAATACTCAGGGAAATACAAACAACAACAAAAAAGGAGCTACATGCTGTTGAGCATACTCTACAGGCCGTGCTGAGCAGGTTAAAAGTTCATGACAGCACAATTAGAAGAAGACTAAACAAGTACAGTTTGTTTTGAAGGGCAGCCAGGAGTAAGCCTCTTGTCTAAGAAGAACATGAAAGCACAACTAAGGCTCAGAAAACTGCATCTGAACAAAAAACAAGACTTCTGGAACAATAGCCTATGGACAAATAACACCAAAGTGCCAAGCACTAAATTTCGCAAACTGCATTGCATTGCATCAGAAAGCCCTCATACCCACTGTCAAGCACAATGGGGAGGGTTGATGATTTGGGCTTGTTTTGCAGCAAGAGGACCAGGGCAACTTGCAAGTTAACACTGAATTCTTCTGTATACCAGAGTAGTCTAGAGGCAAATGTGAGGCCATCTGTCCAACAGCTTAAGCTTGGTCGAAATTGGGTCATGCAACAGGACAATGATTCGAAGCAAACCAGTGAATCTACATCAGAATGGCTGAAAAAGAAAATATTTTTTCTTTGGAATGGCTTAGTCAAAGTCCAGACCTTAACCCAATTGAATTGGTATAGCAGGACCTTACAAAAACTGTGCACAATCGAATGGCCAAAAAACTAAATGAACTGAATCAATGAACTGAATCTAAAATTTTCCTTAGCGAACTGAGCCTGAAAGTCTTACCAAAGATTTTTGTACAGTACAGGTACTTCAGGTTATTGCTGTTAAAGCTGGACTTAGTGTTGGCCACATGTTTTTTTTTTTTTTGCCTTAATTTCCTGTAAAATAAATAATGGCATGGTGAAAATAAAGTTATATGTTGTTGTTCATTTGCAGTTGTATCTTTTTTACACAAAACATACATAGAATTAAAAGAGGGGGTATTCATTTTTTTAACATGTCTGTGTGTACAGTAAATATACTGTACATACAATACCAGTTAAATGTCTGGATACACCTTTTAATTCTATGGTCTTTCTTAATGATTTATATGTACACTGTAAAACAATGCTGAATTCATTCAAAATATGCAATAAATATTCTTTGAATATTTCATGTTGAAATGTTTTCTACTTCTGCTCTGTCAAGCCTTCATAACAGCTCTAATCTGAGGTTCTGTTAATTGAAAATGTTTGATGCTGGTAACTCTAAATGAACTTCTCCTCTGCAGCAGAGGTAATTTTAGGTCTTGCTTTCCAACTTTTAACCAAGGCTGAAAAGGTGGTTCACAGACATATAGCCAGCTACAATAAAATCCCAATCATTACATCATTTTTGTTCTTTACTGAAATAGACTTTAATAAATTGACTTAGTCAACACCAATCAAAATAAATGTATTTCTTTGACTTATGCTGATCCTCTACAACACATAGTCAATATGATTAAGTTGACATTTTGTGTTTTAGTAAAATAACATGTATTTTATGACATACTGTATACTGTTGTATCAGGGGCAAGGTTTCAGAGCTGTCATAGTAATGGAGAGACAGTAGACAGTACACTAAACACTATGTGTGGGTGTCAGGAGGGATGTTCTGTACAATAAACAAGATATCCTGCACCTTAACTATGGCTGATTAATGATAATATCATTATTAGTTTTCGAGTGTAGGCTGCAGCACCACACCCTTGTAAAGCAAAATAAGGTTTCTAGAATTATGTATCAGTGTATCATCTATCATTTGGGTCATTATAGCAAAAAGTCTATCTGTTAGTTCAAACTATAAGTGAACCTTAAAAAATATTAGGTGTGACCTAGCTCATTATATAATGCCTGATAAACTTTTTTTCTTTTTTCAGAATGAAACCTTTTTTTTTTTATTTTATGTAAGTAAATACATTCCGTGTGTGTAAGACTAGCACAGGCTTATCATGCACACGTAGGCAGCTAAAATGCATCAGAGAAGGTGGCTGTTAACGATTATATAGGACTATAAAGAAATATAAAAGGCCAAAAGAAATCGCATAGTGCATGATACATCAGAATACATTTTTGTCTGTCTTAAAAACACAGACGCCAATTTTTCCAACAGATATGTGAGGAGAGACGTACATCCAGGGCCACAGACTGCTTGGCCCAAGATTTCTTCACCTGATCGTACATTATTGTATTATTGATTCCCAGCCCACAGAATATCACAAACGCCTGAGAGAGAGAGAGAGAGAGAGAGAGAGAGAGAGAGAGAGAGAGAGAGAGAGATGACAAAAAAAAAAGAAATGTAAAAAGAAGTCTGGGAAAATAGTAAATCAACAAACAAAATTATCAGTTATCACAGACTTACTAACTTCATAATTCATACCTCAAACAGTCTCTGGTCTGCATCATCAAATGGTTTACCATCCAGCCTGTTTAGAACCTGTGCAACGCCTGCAACACACAGAGCATGCAGCATGGGTCATGAAGCTCTCTTAATGCTGCTTGTGTGAAATTAGCTTTGTTTGTATGATATAATCAATTAAAATCTATAACATATATGGATTAAATATGCATTTTTTTTCTTTTCCTGCCCTCTAGAGGCAGTCCCAAAGCTGATGCTCTTTAGACACAGTCCTGAAGCTGCTGCTTTATACACACCGTTCCAAAACTGCTGTGCTATAGATACAGTTTTAAAGCTTCTGCTCTGTAGATACAGACCCAAAACTGCTATTTTATACAGTCCAGAAACTGTTGCTTAAGCTGCTGATCTCTAGATACAGTTACAAAGCTGCCACTTTCTATATGCAGTCCTGAAGCTGGTGTTTTACACAGTAGATACAGTCTCAAAGCTGGTGCTTTATAGATCCTCTCCTGATGCTGTTGCTGTAAACATACTGTACAAACCTGAAGCTTCTGCTATATTGATACAGTGCTGAAGCAGCTGTTGTATATATACCGTCTGGATGCTGCTGCTCTTAAGATACAATGCCGAAGCTGCTGCTTTATACATACAGCCCTGAAGCTGCTGCTTTATAGATTTGCCCCGCAGTTGCTCCTTTATAGATACAGTCCCGACGCTGCTGCTCTATAGGTAAAGACCCATAGCTGCTGCTTTCAAGCTAAAGTGCAGAAACTGCTGATTTAGAGATAAAGATCCAAGGTTGCTGCCATCAAAATACACGCCTAAAGCTGCTGCTTTATATATGCAGTCCCGAAGCTTTCAGGTAAAACCATTATGATATAGATACAACAATACAGCTAATAAGCTACAGATACAGTTCTCAAGCTACAGCCCTATACACTCATCAAATACAAGCATAGAGTTGCTTCTTTCTAGACACTGTATAGTCCTGAAGCTGCTGCTTTCTAGATACAGTCCCAAAGATACTGCTCCATAACACACAGACAGGAAGCGTCCGGTACCTTAGTGTTCCCATCATGCAAGCCCTGTCGAGAGCATCCTGATGGGAAACATCATAACCTGATTTGGGACAGCGCTATGCAGGACAGATGAGCTCTACAGAGGGTGGTGCGATCAGCTGAGCGCATCATCCACATCAAGCCAAGCTCTCTGACCTGGGTGGTGCTAGACCAAAGCTACAGTAGTAAGACAGAGAAGAACCTAAGCCACCCCACGAATAGAGTGTTCTCTGTGCTGCGGTCAGGAAAGCGCTTCCACCCCCTGAAGGCCAACATAGAACGACTGAGTTGAAGTTTTTCCCTGCCAGGCGATTCAGTCCCTCAACCAGAACACCACAGACTAAACAAATCACATTCCGTTTTTTTTTTTCCATTCACACAATAAACACACACCCTGTGTTCCTGCTTACACATCAGAGTCAGGATGTAGCACATTAGTCACTACGTTGCACATTTGCACATTGCTCATACGTTGCACATTTCTTGTTTCGTTGCACATTTCTTGTTCTTGGTTACACACTGCTCATTTACACATAAATGAGGCCTAACTGCACTTTGGAACATGGACAACCACACCGCTGCTAACACACAGAACACTACCATTCCATTTCATACTCTATGCTTCAATCATACTGCTGCTACTTTAGAGTATATAATTAGCATTTCTTTCTGTACGGTCCTGAGTCCTGCATAATTTATACCCTTCAATTTTAATTCTATTTTATTTAGGTAAATTCTGTAAATTCCGTAAATCTTTCGGCTTATATTAAGAAAAAAAACTTTTTATTATTTCCTCTCATTAATCCATTCCTATTCTTACTTTACTTTTATTGAAAATATATTCATCGTATAAATTTATGTAATGGTAGACAACCTTTCTTTTTTATGTCCCAGGCAGTCGTATAGGCATTTCACTGTACTGTGTATGCATGTGTATGTGATAAATACAATTTGAATTTGAAGCTGCTGCTTTCTAGATGTAGTCCCACAGCTGCTGCATTAAAGACATGAATAGATATTGCTCTACATACTGTACATAGTGCTCTATAGCTACTGCTCATCAGTGCAGCTATATAACAAATATGGACTACTGATGTAGACTATTGCTCTAAGATTGAAATGTAGTTTAGAGGTATTGCTCTACAATAATAGGTAAATACTGATATAGATTGATCCCCACACTAAAAGAAGTCATAGAGAATTAACTGGTGAATGAATTGGTCTACACATAATGGAGTGTTTTGTTAATTTATGTAAAAAATAAAAAAAAAAAAGACTGAAATATCTCAATTACATAAGTATTCCAACAGCTCAGGTGCATCCTACTCCTAACAAAGGTCCTTCCACCTGTATCTAATTGAAATTCATTGGACATAACTACAGTAGGAAAGGCACACACCTGTCTGTATGAGGTGGCACAGTAAATGGTGTATGTCAGAAAATACATGAGGTGGAGAGAATTATCTATAGACCTGCGAGACAGGATTGTGTCAAGACACAGATCTTGGGAGAGATACCACAAATAAATTTCAGCACTGAAAGTGCCCAGGGCATGGAATCTGCCATCATTCTGAAATGGAAGACATTCAGAAAAACTAACAGTCTTCCCTCATCTGGCCGCCCAGCCACGAACACAAGGTACACTATAAATGAGATCCTGAGTTCCCTTGTGGATGTGGGAGAGGTTTATAGAAAGACAACCATCACTGTGGCACTCCACCAATCAGAACTATACAGTCAAGTACTCTTTGTCTATATTACTTATCCTGTATAGGGTCACAGAGAGCCAATCTCATGGGACATGCGGGTAATGTGCCTGGACGGGGTGCCAACCCAACAGGACACACACACACACACACACACACACACAATCACACACACACAATCTCACACACTCATTTATCCTACCCTGCATATCTTTGGACTGTAGAAGAAAACTGCAGTACCTGGAGGAAACCCACCCAACACAGGGAGAACATGAAAACTCCATGCACACAGACCCGAGGCAGGTACCAGGCCTTGACCCTGGAGGTGCGAGACCACAGTGTTAAACACTATGCTGCCTTTGTGGTAGAGTTGCCAGACAGAAGCCATTCCTCATTAAAAGAAATGACAATCAAGATAATAATAGTAATTTTTATTTTATGCAATGGAATTGTTGTACAACAATCAATATTTAGTATATAATATTTGCTCAGTCCATGCCTGCTTGATTGCTTCCTGAAGATCATGTATGGAAATCTGCCACAGAAGTTCACAATTCACTTGAGAATCTATTTTTAGCCCTTCTTGTGAGTAATCGTGATTGTGATTATGATTATGATTATGATTATTCAGAAAGTAAAAGTCGTGCCACATCATTCGTTCAGATCCATTAACTAAACCAGCTGATTCTATTCGGACAGATTTTGTGCGCCAGGAGAACTATAACACATGGTATAAAATGTTGTCTTAAGATTTTTGGCCACTGTATGTACTCTCTGATTGGGCTTAACCATGTCAGAATATCTAGGACATGAAGAGAATAATGAGAACTGTTTCACAGGTTCATCACTTGAGGATGACAGTACTGGAGTGTATGTGTGTATGTGTGTGTGTGTGTGTGTTACAATGATTATAACGTGGTTTTAGCTATCATGGGAGTATCCTTGGCTTCCTTTATGTTTTAGGTCCTCAGGTCTGGCAGGATGCCTGAGAGAAAATGGCCTTCTTTACTCCTCTCACTATTTTATGCACTCATTAAAGAAATCAAAGTCTGGGTTAAAGAGTCTAATTGATAGTAAATGAAGAATTCAGGTTTTATAGTCCAAAAGCTATTAAGGGATTAAGCATATTAAACAGTCAAGATAAATGTGAAGTTAGGTCTGACAAATATAATAGTTTTGTTGAAGGAGTAATACATAATACAAATCATTCAACCCTTATCTGCTTGGAGTTTCTTAAAGATGAAGTGTGTGAGCAAAAGAAGGGAGAGAAAGATCATCTTTGTGAATGAACACATCCTTGACCCTGCGCTGCACCTCTACATGCTGTTGTTTGGTTATAATGATTTTTAATCTGTTTCCTGATAAGAGCCCACCCACGTCTAGATAAACCCTGCATGATTCGACACACTCTCTCACTCTCCACTGCTCACATCGACACATGCACAGGAACACACATGAAGCAAACTTTAATGTACAGACCTATTCTACACACAGTGATGTGGATGCCCCTACTTATGGGATTGAACACATTCAGGATGTCACGCCTCTTTCAATCAGTTTTCCCTTCTACAGTACCTTCACTACTGTACAGAGGGAGTGTACATGAACACACACAAATACATTCCTTATGTATCTTATAAGAGAACGCTTAGTCAGCGTTGAAATGGTCCTGTAGCTAAGAATATTTATTAACTTACCAATTATTTGGTGGTTGCTGTTCCAAATAGGTACACACAGGACGGAGCGGATGTGGAACCCAGAAAACTGATCCGCCTAATGTAAACATAAGCAACACATACAATTCAATAGATTTGTGTCATGCTGCATTACAGTACAAAACTTACCTCACTAACTGAATCGCCTGCAGCACAACTCAGCAAAAGATAGGCTGCCTGAATCCCACAGGACATGTACGCAGTGGAGCAGATTGTTGTATAGAACACAATATAACAGCACGGATGCCAGAAATTCAGAGAAAAACAGAAGAGAATCTAAAAGAATCTTAGCCAAAGATACATCAAAGCCATAGTATATAATTCATCAGTGTGCGACAGCAGCCAGAGATCAAAGCTGGACTGGAGCGAAGCAGCACATCACTCTGGTCTGTGGCTTCATTTACACTGTACCCTGATCTCTACCTGGAAACTGTTTAGATTTGGGCAAACAGCATACTTCCCCAAATGACAACACTAATTCAAGTTCATACCCGGTTTCTGGTTGGTGTCTCAAGCAGCCCAATCCCTGGAATCGTTTTTATGTGTATGTCTGTTTTTATAATGCAAAGTACATACCAGGGTAAAACCTTCTATCAAATAGCCCACTGACATACTGACAATGCTGAGGTGGGCACACATAAATCAAATTCTCTCTTAGAAAAGTCCTTTCAGCAAGACATTTGATTCATATTGATTAGATTCTACAGTGTACCGTTTGAATAATGTTGCTTGTATTTCTTAGTTGCCAAAGTGATACGGTATGTTGTACCAGCCATTATACCTCACAGCTTGTCCTCCATTTTTTACAGTACGTCTAGCTAGTAATTATGGGTCAAAGTGACATTTATAAAGGTTTTCTCGGCTGGAAGCTGATGATTACTGTAGTCCTAATTGTGAGCTGATACAGTAGGAATATAGCACCGGGGCTGCTGAGTGAGCAGGCATAGCTACCTCTGCGTCAAAGCGGGGGTCCTGGTAGGCGTCGCTAATGTTGACCGGCAGACCAGTGGAGGCCACCAGCTCGGCTATGCTGTTGTTAATCAGCCAGTCTGAATATGATGACTTTTCCATACTGTCCTTAAAACTGAAAAGAAAGAAAGAAAAAGAAAGAAAGAAAGAAAGAAAGAAAGAAAGAAAGAAAAATGAACAGTTCCAGAAGTAGAGGTGATCTACTGAGCGAGAGACTTTATATATGAGTGCATGTACTTTATTAGAGATCCTGTTAGCCAGTTATGTAAGATGAAGGATACACATTGATAAATGCAATCTGTTTAACTCAAAGCCCCTTAGGAGTTGTTATTGTTTATGGTGCCCTTCCCCAGGCAGTGATTCATATCTAATGACCCTTTCATGCATTTTAATAAGCTTCTCCCAAGCCTACTAGAGTAATGAAAAGTTACCGCTCTGATTGTCATATCCGCCTACATGCCACAGACAGACATACAGCTGCTTCCTTTATCACTCTCTCTCTCTCTCGTTCTGTATCATTATCCCAATCTCTCATGTTCACAGCACAGCCCTATCACACTTCCACATCACACCCACATGACGGTAACACAGTTAATAGCACTTTTGCATGTGAGCTGTTGGCTAACTGCTTGGGCTGCTTTAGTGAGTAAGTGTGAGATGTGTGTGTCGTAGAAGCACAATGAGTCCCATCTCTTGGCATCTCTCGGGGTTGGATGTCGGGCAGCTTGAGTCTATGGGGGCAGCAAAGAACAAATCACACGCATACGCATGCATAATGGACATAATGGCTCCTGCTGTGGAAGTATTCTCTAAATTAAACACATAAGTTCTGTGTGTTGCACTTATTGTCCAACTGAAGCTGCAAACCTTCAGATGTACAATTTGGGATTTCTCACTGAAGCAAGCCTCACATATAATTCCCATTTTAAAGCTTTTAAACTTCATGTATTTTTAAAAGAATTAGGCCTAAAAGGCTGGGTATGAAATCAGAACTTATTCTTGTCCATTAGATGATGTTTATTTGTCCCTCTCACATTGAACCCATTCCTACTGGGATGACAGCACTATTGGATCAAATACTACCACGATTTTACGTGCTCTTATGTGTAGTATGGATCTTTAAACAGTGATAGAAAATGTTTATTGAACTTTGGTTTGTTGTTTTGATAGCATCATCAGGCTTAAAAAAAAAATTGTTTTAATAGACACAGCCATCAGAGTGTGTGATTTCACAGCTTGGCACAGGAGCATTAGCCAGGTGTTTGTAGTGAGAAGAGTGGTGTATGGCCCCGTGATAGCACTGCGGTGTGTCCTCTCTGCTGCCATAATGACTCCACTTGCATTTAGCACCTCCATGCCAGAAACGAGTAGCTATGTCTCACAATCACACATCTCACATAAAACTCAGACATATTTCTCCTCTGCAATTAGGAAAGAGCAATCAGCAACCATTCTCTACAGCAGCTTCGGTACGAGGTTCACACTCTTGAAACCACCCAGATCTCTCCTTTATTGACTAATGGTTGTACATGCCAGGTGGGTTGATGTGCTGTGTGTGTGCAGTAAGATAGTAGTAGCTGCTCAGAGAGCTGAGCTATGGGGTTTGGGTTTTCCTAAGTGCTGAATAGAGAGAGTCCGAAGATTCTGTGCAGTGCAGAAATGAGGATGTGAGCAGCAGCTGACATGGGGAGAAACCCCAAGCCTCTGGTGCAGGAGCACCGGAGAATCATCAATCAAACGTGGATAGCGCAGTCCCCGTCGATGCGGCTCAGCATAACACAACACAACACACTGCTATGCAGTTAATGAGTCTGCTAAGAAATATTTAACAGCCTTGTAATGTGCGGCTTTAAAAATTCATCAGCGGGCAACGGAGTGAAAACTTGCTACTAGATTTATTTGCACTTCCCCAACCCAAAGTGGGCCTGAAACCACTTTCTGTCACAATCTCTGTCAGTTCTGCTAAATTCTAGTATTTATTTAGTGGTGAGAGTTCAAATTGTTATGGCAAGGGAAGAACTGCAATGTAGCAGAACAGTAAAAAAAAAAAAGAGGAGAAGTGCTTTTAAAATGTTTAGATAATGGATTTAAACCTTGATTTGGGTTTGCTCTTTTCCTTTTCCTTGTGACTGATAGTAAAAGAGCATGCGTTTAAATCAGCTGGGGCATGGCTAGACATAAAGCTCATAAAACTTTTCAAAATTTCTGATGTGCAGTTACAGGAGTCAGTGAGACTTGAGTCAAAATAATATCCATTGTTTTATTTATAAAACTTATTTGAATCACATCATGGTATCATACTTTAATCCCTATGCATGGCTGCCTGCTGCATTTCACCGGCTACAGTATAACACGCCCTCTACCATGCATGTGTGTGCCCAGATCGCAAGGTGTACCTCAACATGTATATTGGATTAAGTGTGTCACCCTGGGTATAAAATCAGAACTTACACTTGTCCATTAGATGATGTTTATTTGTCCCTCTCACTTTGAACCCATTCCTACTGGGATGACAGCACTATTGGATCAAATACTATCACGATTTTACGTGCTCCGTTTGTGTAGTATGGATCTTTAAACAGTGATGAAAAATGTTTATTGAACTTTGGTTGTAAGTCAGTGAAAGAAAAGAACATTAACAACTATTATATGGTCCACCACCCATGAATATTATCAGCAATGTGAATTTTCGCATTAGCCAGGACACTGTAGTGTAGCAGACATTTCCTGCTGAGTCCGAGAAGGCTGATGAGTTATTAACTGAAAACAAAATATTGTTGTATAAGGCACCAAGATGTGTGTGCATGTGTGTGTTTAACCAATTTACAGGACCTTACCTGTTTTCTGTGTCTGCACTGCACTTTGGTGACAGTAGCTCAAAAGACTTAGTAAACTTCACTACCTGCAATAGATGTTGGAGTCTGTCATGATATTGACATGAAATATCTTTATGATATTTATTAGCAACATATAACAGGAAATTAATGTCAAGATAAGAATAAAGGGAGAAAGAATAATAAGAGACTAAGAGGAATATTAGACTGTAAATTATAAATTTTCCATTCGATACATTTTTTTCCTTTAATCCTAGAAACGAAAAGATAAAGAAATGTGAATGAAAAGTGATGAAAGGAGCTGAAAATAAATTGAATGAGGAAAAGGAGGGAAAAAAGTGACGTGAAAAGGAAAAGAGGAAATCTCTAAGGAGAGCAGGATGATCACCGGAGACTCAATATCCTCCAACAGTTGTACAGAGCAGCGTTCACACTTGAGCAGTGTTTGAGCACGATGCATAATCTTCCGCACAATCTTCTCCAGGTCTGTCTGTTCCTCAAACAAATCGTTCACAACCTCTAACAGAGCCTGCACACACACAGACACACGCATGCAGACACGTGCATACACGTTACAGTATGTTCAACAGTGTATACTGTTCATATCTGTGACCTTTTGTGGGCTGACAGTTTTTCTCTATGCAAAGATTATAATAGATGCCTACGGCCTTAAGATACAGAACTACATCCTGGATTTCCACCGCAGTTCAGTGGGGATGTAAGAGAGTTCCACGTTATTATATTATAAACATGAGTTTTATTATCATTGCGGTTAACACAATTTTTATGTGCAGAAGAATAGCCAGTATTATGGGTTATGTATTATGTATTATGCCAGTAGGTCCACCCTTGGTGAATAGATCTGAGATGAGACATCACACAAAATGTGTTTGTATACCCCCATGATAAAGACAAAAAAGACTTAAATACATCCTGGGTGACTAGATCACAAGTGCACAGCAGAATGTGTAACTGTTCACACCTGACATTTCAGTGGCCACTTGAGATCCTATTTCATGTTCATGAAAACCATAACTTCAATGTTAAACAGAATGGCCTGTTAACAAAATGAATGAATGATGAGATGACAAATTAAGCTTGAAAAGCAGCTGCTTTTGTTTCCGTTGACTAAACATCACCATTGTCCATTAGTCCAGTGGTGGAGAGCTTTAACTTTTAGTTCCATCAGTTGGTTGATCTTTCACTGCTGTCTGCAATGCAGCAAGAGGCATTCATTCACACTATACATGTAATAGGCCATATGCTTCCCATTCCACAATTACATGATTGCTGAGTGATCAATTTGATTCCTTTCACACTTATACTCATCACATGATGCCAAGTATAAATACAGCCTGAGTTCTCCCTACTTAGCTTACAGTTACGGGTACCACTCCTGGAGCCAGTCCTGAAGTATTTGCAGACAGGCCCCTTGTGACCGGGCCATTCACGTAACCCAGTTAGACTCAGTCCACAATACTGATACGGAGCGAGCCTGTGGTGTGACCACCGGTAAGATGAAGTGTGTTGGCCAGGTGTGATGACAGACTTATGGAAGGTATATGACGGACAGCTTAAGATAATATAGACATTTGCACTGGGAATTAGGATTGGGAATGTGGTATGTCACTTTGCTGGCCAAACTGTATTTAATGGCATGTTATGGAGGACATAACTTATCAGCCAGACATCCACTCATGGTATTGGTGTGTACCAGTACTTAATTCCTGATTGTGTGCAGTTTCTGTTCCTGTGGAGTTTCCACAGGAGACAAGAGTTACAGGAAATTGGAAATACTGACCAGTCCCAGGGTCAGGGGGCAAGGCTGCAGGGATGCTAGAAAACACTACTCGTGTATGATGCATAGAAATCTGATGCAGTTCCTTTGAACTGACAACCTGGGATGGTGGACCAGTGGGCGTATTTCATTTATAAGTTGATTACATTCTACGATCTCACAGAAAAAGTCTAGATTCTGGAAGAGAGACTCCAATAGTTTAACCTATAACATACGATGTAAGAGGAGCAATGCAGCTTCTGCAGACTGCAAAAGCTGTTTACTGAAAAAAATTGTTTATGCAATTTGAGAGCTTAAAGAGGAACTTAGAGAGGAGCATAAGATTAGCAAAAAAGAGTCACTTAAGCATTACCATTGGTACATTGGAGCATTGTTGGGGAAGCAAGAGATGTAACAGAGAAACAAAGATCCTCTACATGATCTTTGGTCTGACTCTCCATGATAGCATGGAGAAATCAACAATCTGAAGGAGCTTAGGAAGTAAAGCTGCTAATCCTTGAATTACAGTAGGAGTGGCCAGTTGAGGTGGTTGAGCAGCCTATAAGAACACCCCTGGTGACCTACAACTAGATTTAAATAGAAAATATCCTACTGCACAGAGACCCTGCGACAGACTCAGGACCACTGGAGAAATGATATCTCACAAATGGTTTGAGAACATTGGCTGGTGAAAGTGAAATCTCAGCCTATTGATGCTAATAGATCCCACCAGGGAAAATGGATCAAAAATTATTAAATGACTTATATCTGATACATCACACTTCACTGCACATGTCCAGTTTAAGTGCCAGAAAATTACATTTATAGCATTTTGCAGAAAACTTTATTCAAAGTGCATTAAATTTATGTCATCTACATGTAAGGGTTAAGGGCCTTGCTTCAGGGCGCAGCAGTTGCAGTTTGGTGGTGCTGGGGTTTGGACCTAGGTCCTATCAATCAGTAGTCCAACATCTTAAATGCTGATCTACCACTGCATATTGTAATAATAGTAGTCCTGCATATAGCCTTTCTTTGCCTTTTCATCCTGTTAATGAACATCTGACAAACTTGCAGCTGGCCATGTTTTGCAATGAAGGTTTGTACTGCAAAAATGTTCACTTTATGGCTACAACATTAATGAGCAGTCCCACAAAAATAATATAATTTTTTTTTCTCTTAATACTTAGAGATCATGCAGATGTTAGGAGTCTCACAAACATGAATATCATATTTTAAGGCAAAAAAGATATCTCAGCAAAAACCTTAGAATTGAGAAATAAGCCTTGTAATGTGTATCTCATTACAAAACAATGATTTTACTCTGATGTGTTCACTATCAGTTCTTTTCTTCAACCTGATAAAATACTGAGTGGGCTGTAAAACACTACGCTATGATCAATAATCCCTGTCTCCTCTAATTGTTCCTCGTCATCGCCATTTACTCTTTCTTCTAGGATAAATGTGCTAAATGTCATACACAGGAGACCAGTGTTTACATTTAAAGCCATGGCCTAATGCAACACATGCAAAGACACATACAAATACACACCCGCGCTTTATCCTGACCCCAACCCTTCTGGAAAAAAAAAAACAGTGCAAGCAGTAGGAAAGTACGTGGGCAGCTATATATCAATTCATACACACATTGTCAGCAGTGGGCGAAGACCTATACTTGGTTGTATAATGAGATCCCACCCTGACTCCAACTATCAATTGGACTTCATTGGTGATTTTTTTGCACTGTGAAATACTACATTTTTCTTTGCTTCTGTAACTGAAAGTAGGCGGATCTGTAGTAAATGCTCAAAGCATTGGCCTGTTCCATTAGCAGTTGTAGCTCTCTTACCCTGCTCCTATCATACTCTTTTCTGGATGCAGCAAAGAGCTGAGCATTGGAGATTGCGATTCCACAGAAGGGCAGATACATCTGCAACACCTGAAAAAGAAAGAAATAATCAGCAGGTTTGGTCTATCACAATCCAGTGTCTTTTTTTTTTCTTCTTGCCTATAGTTTATATCATGCCTATTCATTTTACACTATACAATATGTATTGAATCTAATTGTGTGCATTGTGAAAAAACACATTTTTGCTGGGGAATAGCCCTTATGGTGAGCTATTGATTGAGCATCATGAAGCATGGCCTTTCTACACAGCTTCAGTTGGTATGAACTGATTCATCAATACAGCAAACATTTCTCCTTCTGAATGACTCTATTAACACATAGGCTACTGACTCACTTTCTGATTCAGTACATTCATTTATCCATATAATAGGTTTAAACAGGTTTAAATGTCTAAGTTGCACCAGTGTGGGACAGAGTGTTTGACAAAGAGCAAAAACGAATGAACATAAAGGGAGGCAGATGGTTGTCATATTGAGACATGCAGATATCAACCTACTTATCCAATTTGAACCTGTCATCTGATTAAATATCAGATTCAAACACACCCATCAATCACAGGCACAGAGATCTATGCTTCTTCACAATGAACAGCCATGCACAAAGCATGTCAATAGCAGTCAAGTTGACATACCTCTACCCCTATATATAAGGATAAAATATCAAACATATAGCCTTACTATTTACAGTATGTAAAAGTGTGTGCACATGCTGATGTGTGCATGTGTGAGAAACTTTTTAGAGCTTTATATTTCTGAAATCCACTAATGAAAACCATCTTATCCTAGGAGCAGCAGACACTGTTCTAATCTCATTCAGATACATTTACTGTAATAAATGTAATGTAATGACTGAGGTCATTTTTATTCATTTATTTATTTTGGAAAACATGGAATTTTTATTACTAAATATTCTATAAATATTCTATTCTATTTAATTCTATTACTAAATATTACTTTTGCAGGTAGAGCTTCTTATTAAATGCTATGCTTGTTTAGGATTAGCCACTGATTCATCTACTACAAATGTGTTTTACTTGCCTTTGTTTAAAGAATGCCTTTAGTTGAGACCATGAAAAAACACTTAAACGAAACTAAATCAAATTTAAAAAACAATTTTTATTCAACAAAAACAAAAAAACGTTTGGCTTGATGTCATAGCAGATGTGATCAGAGACTGACCAGACTGGTTTAAGCTTACAGGAAGGCTATACTAACTCAAAAAAGCATATTTTACAACCATGATGGGTGGAAAAGCACACATGAGCTACAACAGCATAAGATAAGATCAGTTTCTACTCATATCAGCAAACAAGGGGAATCTGAGCCTATCATGGGCACAGACTGACCAAAACTAGATAGCTGAAGGCTAAAAAGAGACAAGGTGATTTTCCCTATTGATCTATTTTTCAGTTTTGAAGACCCTGTGCCAGCTCCCCATTTCTCAGGAGACCTTGGGCTTCCCAGTTCCCAGTTGATACATTATGCATTCTCATCTTGTTGTGCATATGACATATCTAACATTTTGGTCTTGAAAATTTTTTTGAATGTCTTGGTATCAGCTTATTCACGGAATATTGGACAGGAAGCAGGAATACACCATGGATAAGATGCTAGACAGGACATCACACACCTCTGGGGATTCCGTGCATTTATTCATTATTAAATTATTTATATACATACTTCATAATACCATAAGTGAAATAACACGTATGGAATTATGTAATAAACAAAAAAGGGTCAAACAACCCAGAATTATTATTAGTATTATTATTATTATTATTATTATTTTAGATTGTCCAAAGTAGCTACTTTTAACTTCGCTCATGGCATTCTCTCAACAGATTCCTAACGGTTTTCAATACAGAGGCGTGCCTTGTGAAAAGTCAATCTGTGACATTTCTTGCCTTCTTAATGTCCTTTATACCATCACTTGTCTTGTGCAAAGGAAGGATGGGTACAGGATCAATGGCACATTACCGCCACTGTACAAAAACTGTGGTTTGTGCTCTCCATATTAGACAAATACAACCTGGGACAAACAACAACATATACTTTTTAATATACCCACAAAAAAGTTATATACAATAACTTTTTAATATACCCACCCTCATCCCCTTGTTTGAATAGCTTGTAGATCCACCTTTAGCTGCAGTAACCTGAAATAATTTCATGTGTGTATTAATCAATCTCTAACATAGTTTTGGCCAATTCTTCTTTACCACCCTGTTTCACTTCATTTAAGTTTTTGAGTATTCGCTTGCACTGGTCCGAGTACAGCATTCCAATTATGTTGAGGTCTGGACTTTGACTAGGCCATTCTTTTATTTTTCAGCCCTTCATGTAGCTGCACTGGTGTACTTCAGATCATTGTCCTGTTGCATGACCCAATTTTGACCAAGCTTTAGCAGATGGCCTCACATTTGCCTCTATAATATTCTGCTATTGGAAGGTGTCCAGGTGCAGTGACTGTAAAACAAGCCCAAATCATCACCCCACCACCCTAAGCCTCCTGGGATAGGCTCCAGGCCCCCCACGACCCTGAATACGGGATAAAGTGGTATAGACGATGAGACGAGACGATGAGACAATAAAGATTGACAATGACCCATTACAGATTGATGTGCAGCAACAATTGACTTCTGCTTTTACAGTGGTCTGCACACCTGCTTATGATCAAGTGCCACCTGATTGCAACTTACCGTCTTAAATCCTGTGGAAGCAGTAAGGGGGACACTTAGTATTACAGTATCTGGCGTGGTTTTCATTTTATTCTTTTTTTACACCCCCCAAAAAAAACATAGAATTAAAAGAGGGGGCACTAACTATGTGTATATGAGAAGGAGAGATGATCTAGCCCCTCCATCTATAGAGTCGATATTTTGTGCATGTTAAGGTGCTTTAAAAAAAAAGTGATTATTTGAGTTTCTATATCTTTCGTGGCAGGTGGAACCAATCTTCCTATTTTTCTTTGATGTTTCTTATAAACAAGGCATTTCTACCCACAGAACTGCTGCTCACTCAATGTTTGTTCACTTTTACATCATTTTGTGCAAACTCTAGAGACTCTTGTATGGCACTTCCCAGGAGATCAGCAGTATCTGAAATACTCAAATCAGCCCTGAGAGCTGTTCAAATCCTATTGGGTCCAGCATGATTTGGTGATTTTTCTGCTTAAGCACAGCTGATTCAACTAATCTTTTAATTGCCAGTTATTTGCCAGGTTAAGTGGGTGTGTTAACATGTATAACCTGTACTGGACACGGGCCCCCATGACTGGATTTGAGCAGCTCTATACTATACAATGATCAGAGTCACAGAGATCACAATTTTTCTTAGTTCATATTTTAGATTCGAAAATTAACTGACTTGAATAATACAGTATAACCGCATAAATCCGCAGGTGCACATGTGTTCCTAATAAAGTGGACAGTGAGGAAAGATCATTTCATCCATTATTCTTAGGTTAAAAATTCTTAGGTCTGTTAACAGTTTTTAATTTTGAAAAATGGTGCTCATATGACTGTATAAGAGTTTGATTATGATATTTAATCAGAATTATTTTGGAGGTTCACAATACATCTGATAATCGATTATTTGTCGGGTCCCTAATGTGCTCTGAGAGCTCAGCTCTCCTCCAAGCTGGAATGGCTTTACTACTCTTATGAGCCAGAGTGAGCCAGGTATGAATGCTTCTGTCTGCATATGCAGGGATTCGAGGAAAAGCCTGACTTGGTCTAATTGGATTATGTCGGCTCACCCATTAGCTTGGGCTGTGTCGCAGATAGGGCTATATGCCAGGAGAAAACTGTATTGACACTGGACTAAAGGATGGGTTAATAAAGTACTGAAGTGTCCCTGGCTGAGGGGCGCATTATCAACAGATTGCCTCAGCGATGCATTGTTGTTGTCATTTTAAACCTGCCCCTAACAAAATGTGAGAGCACCACTCCATCTTTTCTTCAGTTTGAACACACATGGTTATCACCAAAAAGCACATCTGGAGTGATAAATTAGACACTTATAAGAAAAGACTGACTGTTAATCTATGCTTGTGGTGTTTTAGAGACTTATTCTATGCTTATGCACACCAATTATAAGCATTCTAAATCGTCTATCCATCTACTTTAAACATGGCCAGACTGCATCCCTGCCTTTTATTTCATTAATAAGTCTCTATAGACAGCATAATTTAGTCTGCACTTAATCAGTGTCCAGTAAACAACCAGAAAGTAGCTACCAGAAAATACTGTAGGCATACTCAGTCTCATTTACTTTGTCTATGGCTACATGTCACATTCACCCAAAATGTCCAGGGTTATCCAAACTAAGATCGTCAAAAGCCAGTAATTTGTGAAAAGAAATTTAAATATATTCGCACAAAAAAAATGGACGAACTTCGATTTTCAATTATTCAAGTTAGATTTTACTTCAGTCTAAAACTGCTAAAGTTTTTCCGTTACATTTCACATTGCTGTACTTTAAACACTGTCCACTGACACACACACTATATACAGCAGGAACAATAAATGAAATAAGATTATGTACTACATTAAATTACTTTATGATGTTTTAGTTCCAGTATTTCAAAACTTGGATAAAGTAGAGAAAAGCAGATAGTAAATGTAAGCATTTTAGTCTGGAACCTAGTTACACCAAAATAAAATATTAATATTAATAAAATAGTAGCTTTAATTTGTAAGAAACAATGCATGTCATATCTTTATTAATGTTTATACTCATTATTATAATTTTTTTCTTTCTTTCTTCCTTTTGGGCATTATGATCATCCATGTGCCATCTAGCACATTGTGCTACGGATACCTCTATGGTGCAGATACTGTATATCCATTGTTTCAGTGGCAGTTACTTAAGGGACTGGGTTGCCAGCTCGATGCCCGATTGTTTCTCACACACTACGGGGAATTTGGGATTGTCAGTTATCCTAACTTGCATGCCTTTGGACTGTCGAAGGAAAGCGGAACACCCAGATAAAACCCACTAAGCACAGGGAGAACATACACACTCCATAGCTGAAAGGTTCAGGTGTACTCCAACAGATTACACCTCAGGACTCCCAGTACTAAATACATACCTTATACAGTACAATCTTTTTGTACATACAACATATGTAACATACAGTATGTAACATAGTCTCTTTATCAGCTTAATCATGCAGGTTGCTGTGGATCTGGAAGTTATTGTATGCCTGGAATACTGTACAGAAGATAAGACTACTAACTGGATAGGATGCCAGGGCACTACCAGCATCACAAACACTTTTACGGATTCATCCATTATTTTCATCGTCACTTTTCTTGGTTGCTCTGTGGCAATACCTAAGAATGTCAGATTAGTCTTTTTCTCCCTAACAATAGATTCCAGCTCCTACTCTCTAGCTACCTACATGTTCCCAAACTGTGAGATATACAGTAATCTCTCAACACATCTCACTGGCCAAAAAAATATTTATCAACACATCCCAACTGACCACAGTGTGATGATCAGTGACCAATAAGAATGAGATATATCAAACAGTTCTAGCATCTGCCCAACTGGCACCTTATGATTTGAAAGAGCAATCTTGGTACTCCAGAACACTGAGCTCTGGAATGCTGCTAAGAAACCTGATTTCTGAGGCTGTGTGTGTTTTTTTTTTTTTTTACTACCCAGAGTTTTTTTGAGATACTAAAACTGAATTGACTATCATGAATCTGTACAGTAAGCCTCATTCATCAACATTTTAGTAAAGGTTTGTCTGAATGTTTGCATAAATCAAAATGAATGAAAATGTACCACTGGCTTTACAAAAGTTTTGGAAATGCTTATGTTCTTTATAGCTATATGAATATGTTTATCGCCTGTAAAGTGCAAAGAGTCTTCCCGACGCAGCTTATTGGCATTTAGTGATGCCCACACAAATCAGCATAAAAGGTCAAGTGCTGGGAGTGCTGGGAACAAACTAAAGCAGGGAAGTGAATGTGTGTCTCAGAGGTTGATTTCAAAGGAAAAAATACAAAACCATAGCAAAAAGCAAATAACAAGACGTTGCCTTTAACGCCCTGCACCTTTCCCTAATATCCTGTCCATGAAAACCACAAGCAGGAGGGGAGACACAACCTTGAGTCCGGCATCCACATTAAATGCTTTTGACTTAACATTATGCATGTGTCACTGCACATTCACATTATGAAAGTCTCACTGCACTCAGACCTTTCCTTGCAGCATTTGTGCATGGTCTCATCTCCCAGTCCTGAACTGCAAAACAGTTTGCCAGGACATCCGTGACACCATGCAAAAGTCTTTACCCATGGCCTCTCCAAACTCCTTCCACGCCATGGAGTTTGCTTCCTCAAATACTCTTGCTTAATTTTTTAAAATTTATTTATTGTATCTACTCTGTCTAAGAATGGCTATCCCATGCCATCCAGGCAGGGTCTCACTTGACAATGCCCCACAGCCCAGCGTGGAAAATTTTCTGTTGACTTTATTGTCAAAGCCAAGCAAATTGTTAGGAAGCTCCACTAGAGGTCACTGTTTCTGTCTCTGTAGTTTTTGTTGGTCGACTCAGTTTCCCAGAAGGCACCTCAGTCAGGTGATGAGTGCTCACCTGAACTGAGGTGGCTCATTAAAGCTTATATAAATAGCAGTTTGTTCTGGGAAACTGGGTCAAGCATTGTTTGTTTGTAGAATGTTAGTTTGGTATAGCCTCATGTGTGCCTTTCCTTTTGTGTTCCAGTTCCGGTCCCCTAGATCAGTACTAACCCGGTTAGCCACTAATCCAGTTAGATACTAACCCGGTTAGGTCAGCATCCAGTGTCTCCATATTCCATGTAGCTACTAACCTCACTAACCACTAACCCATCTGGTTTCTGTTGCCCGACCAAACAGAGTGCTCGACCAATGCTCAACCAAACGAGGGCATAGCAGAGGGGGCCCCCCCGGGAGAAATTTTTTTTGGGAGGGGCTGGGACCGTAACGATGGGGCAAGCAGGCGGAGGGTAGTCGGCTTGCCCTACAGCTGAATAGTGAAGGTCCCATCCCGTTCCAGAGCCTCACGTGGAGGCCCCAAAGCTCCTTTCCAGAGCCTCACGTGGAGGCCCCAAAGCACCGCTTCCAGAGCCTCACGGGGAGGCCCCAAAGCACCGCTTCCAGAGCCTCACGGGGAGGCTCCACCCTTCGTCTCCGAGCCTCACGGGGAGGCTCCACCCTTCGTCTCCGAGCCTCACGGGGAGGCTCCACCCTTCGTCTCCGAGCCTCAAGGGGAGGCTCCACCCTTCGTCTCCGAGCCTCACGGGGAGGCTCCACCCTTCGTCTCCGAGCCTCACGGGGAGGCTCCACCCTTCGTCTTCGAGCCTCATGGGGAGGATCCCCCCCCCCTTCCCGTCCCAGAGCGGCGATTAGGTCCCACATCCACCACCCGGCTTCGCCGTCGAGTCTACCACCCCGAGAACGGGCCATTGACGCCTCCGCTGCCAAGCGTCTAGGGCAGACCCGAGACTGCCTTCGACGCCTGGTTTCGGCGGCATTCCAGTTTCGCCCGCCTTCCCATCCTGCTCGGAGAACCAGTTTGTCGGCATCGTAGTCGGGTGAAACGACTCAAGACAATGGAGGAGCGTTTTTAAGAGGGGGGTACTGTTAGGAACCTCCACTAGAGGTCACTGTTTCTGTCTCTGTAATTTTTTGTTGGTCGATTCAGTTTCCCAGAAGGCACCTCAGTCAGGTGATGAGTGCTCACCTGAACTGAGGTGGCTCATTAAAGCTTGTGTAAATAGCAGTTTGTTCTGGGAAACTGGGTCGAGCATTGTTTGTTTGTTGAATGTTAGTTTGGTATAGCCTCTTGTGTGCCTTTCCTTTTGTGTTCCAGTTCCGGTCCCCTAGATCAGTACTAACCCGGTTAGCCACTAATCCAGTTAGATACTAACCCCGTTAGGTCAGCATCCAGTGTCTCCATATTCCATGTAGCTACTAACCTCACTAACCACTAACCCATCTGGTCTCTAGTCTCTGTTGCCCCTAGTCCTGTCTCCTGTCTAGTCCTGTCTCCTGTCTAGTCCTGTGCCCATCTCTAGTTCCCGCCACGTCCTGTCCAGTCTCGTCTCTAGTTCCCCTATGTATCTTTAGTTAGCTCCAGCTCCATGTTTCCTCATCCTTAGTTCGCTGTGTTAGCGCACCGTTCCCTATGTTTTTCCTGAGCCCTAGTTTTAGTTTGAGTTTGTTGTTTGTTTCTTTGTTTGTCTGTTTAAGTTTGTTTAAATAAAGACTATTTCTGTTTGCACACCCCTCTGCGTTCATGCCTACCATATATGCCCACGGCAACTACATCAGCCGGTCTAGCCAAACCACCAGTTAGACCCATGACACAAATCATTTAATATTTACTGTATGTACCTGTGCTGAATTTGACTACACTTCTTGCCCAGGTGCCATGCAAGCCAAGTCAGGGCATACACGAGAAGCAAACAGAAATTGAGTGGATTGCGACAGGAAGGGCATCCTATATAAAAACCTGTGGCATCAAGTGATCTAATGTGGCGACCCCTAGAATAAAGGGACAAAGCCCAAAGCAAAAATGTTTAAACCACTACGTAGCTTTATCTTACATTATACCGTGATTATAATTGTCTAGAACATCTTTGAATGCTATTCCATTAAAAGGTCCTTTCACTGGAAGTGGGGGCACAGAAGAGTGGAGGATGTGAGGACAATGTGTGATACAACTTTTAAATATGATGTTCAACAAACACATATGGGGCTCATCGTCAGCTATCCACAAACCTTAGGCGATACTGTGTACTTTTCTTCTCATGATCCAAGTAAACTGTGCCATCGTCTAGTTAGGGCAAATGGTTTATCCTATCAATCAAATGAAATGCAGTGCTCAGTGCCCTTACAAGTGGTGTAGAAAGACAAGTGAATTTCAGCCCCAGAAAATACATAACCGTTTGTATGCCTTTGGTTGAGTGGGCAGCCTTTAAGTAAACTTTTGCTCTGCTTTATTTATACATAAAAACCCAATGTGTCTCAAGATATTTTCACTCTATGATAGGGAAATGTGGCAACCTTACAGCTATTTTGAGATCAAATGACTAAATTCTAATTGTTTTGGGTAAAATTGTATTAATCAACCTTATCTAATAAGCACAAGAGAAACTTTACCTACCTCCACCATCGGAGATGTGCAGTCTGAGATCGCCCTGTGCATTTAGCCAGGATAATTCACCATTTTTCTTTATTAGTTATTCAGTTAAGTACACAAGCCCTTTCACCAAGACAACATCTCAATCCACAAAAGTGCAGTTCAGAGCAGCCAAACGATATTTTATAAGGTTGATCAGTGGTCCTTATTTTTATTATTACTTATGTTGTAGAACAATGCTGATGACTTCCAAAATAGTAGTCACTTCTGAACAGTAGTCACTTTCTGATCTGTGTGTGTGTGTGTGTGTGTGTGTGTGTGTGTGTGTGTGTGTGTGTGTGTGTGTGTGTGTGTGTGTGTGTCTTTCTCTGTCTCTCTCTCTCTCTCTCTCTCTCTCTCACTGTAAGGCATTCATGTAGTTTCTAATCTGAGGTGATGTTAATCTGTGATTTCAGAGGCTGGTAACGCTAAATGAACCTCTTCTCTGCAGCAATGTTTAGTCATGGTCTTGCTTTCCTGGGACAGTCCTCATGAGAGCCGGGTTATTCATAGAGTTTGTTGGATTTTGCAACTGCACTTAAAAGACCTTCGTGACTGTTTCTTTACTTTATTGCATAATTCAATATATGTTATTTTACAGTTTTGATGTTTTTGGTATTGTTCTTCAATATATTAAATAAAACATAAAGAAAAAACATTAATTACAAAGGTGTTTCCAAATTATTGACAGGTACTGCATATCTGTAGACTTTACATTATGTACGTTTCACATAATATCTATGAATTTTGTAGAATTTAATTAAACTTTTCATTTTTATTTGACTGAGATGGCCTAGCATCCAATACAAGGTTAAACTTGAATGCATGAACAAATTAATAAATGAACGAATGAATAAATAAATATATTATTTGAAGTGTGCTAAAATCGTTGTTCAATATAGGAATACAATTTAATAGAAAAATAAATATACAGAATAAAGAATAATTTAACAAATGAGAAAACAAAAAATTCCTCTCGCATTCTCATGATAGTTTAGCAACACTGAATAAATTAAATTGCATTACAAAGGCCAGTATCAAAGTTCCAATTATTTGTGTCTTTCATCATAAGACAACAATAATCTACAGTATATAATAAACTATAATAACCAATTATCTAATATATTAATACAAGAACAATGAGAACGTGACTATGTATGAAATTGCCACAAAAAGTTCATAATGCCAATCCCGCCATGTCCACAATCCAGAAGGGAATTAATCTTCTGCAAATCTGAATATACTGTCAGCTACGAATGAAACCTTAGTTTATTAATAAAGAAATGTCTAAGACATTCATTTTTGGTGTATCTACAGTAATTGAGTGATTCCTTATCTACATACTGACACAGCTGAATGTTTGCAATGACTGCTGACACAAAAGCACGTTGAGCCTACACTACACATTGCTCATGTGGCATTTCAAAACGATGTCTCAGTCGAAACAATAGCAATGCGCTGTTCTACGTCTTTCTCATCCTTGCACTCATCACGCACATTTGCTTGTTTCTATCAATCTAGACCTTCCTCATTCTTTTGTCCTCCCTCTGTTTCTATTTCTCTACATCGTCTGTATACACACATGCATATATACACACATTTTCATCATTAATTCAGTGGCGAGCAGCGCAGGCATTAATGTGATGCTAATGCACACTGAAAATCACATATAAAAAACACGTCTAAGTAATGCATCAGCACTAAGCTCCGCCTGGAAGACATTGTGGGACTGGATACCACATACATGCATATTTTTTTACATTACAGACTGAGACACTGATTTGCTTTATGACCTGGATTATGCTGTGTGCAGAAACCGTAGTCATTCATAATCATAATATCACTCACAGATAAAAAAAATAATAATAATAACGTTACCTTTTAAAATATTGCACATGTTGTCTAGCAAAGTAAATGCAAAGTGTGTCCATATGTGCCCATGATGGTGAGTGTTTGTTGATTAATTAACCTACTAGCTTAGTATACATTAGTATTTTATGAAAGGGTAATTGATTGCTGACCCTACAAGCACATACACAGTTGCACTTAAGAACATATACACACTAGTAAGCCTGTTTCTCGCTTTTCATGTTTTTTTTTTCTTAGCTATATTCCTGGTGCCTAATTGGCTTTTTAACGGAAGCCCGAATGCATTGGAGGCCTTTGCTCACTATCTGACATCTTCTTATTTCATCTACTGTTAAATTTTTTTTTTTCTTAAATTTGTTCTAGTTGATTGGGTTTTGCCACTTCTTTTGTAACTGTATCTGTAAATACATTTTAATATTTGATATTATCTGTCTTGCTATTATTTATTCATTTGCAAATAACAGACACAAGTGGCATGACCTGGAAGTTTTTACTTGTTACTTGTGCTGATTAACTGTTATTTTTTTAACAGTTTGTTTTATTTTTCCTGAAGAACATGAATGCTTTTCAAGGAAATTATACAGCAGCTCTTCCTGACGCAGGGTTAATCAGGCACATGGGGCTTATTTATTTATGTATTTATTATAGACATTTAGCATTAATGGCACTGAAAGCAGAGAAGAACCCAACACAAGCATCGTAAATCAGTTTCTACAAAAACAGTAAATGTAAATAAATAATTTGGCAACAAAATGAACAACACAAAAATTCATGATGTCTATAGACAGGCTAACCATTTTTAATAATAATTTATATAGAGAAAATTATAAAATCAATCTGGTTTAAAGTGTTTGTGTGCGCCCGTGCCATGCGACGGATTGGTGCCTTGATCATGTTGATCAGTGTCTTACAAGTTTTCTAGAATAAAAATTCTTTGCAGCACAGAGTACCTTACTGTGAACTGATATAAGTTGATCAGGCATTTGAAGTGTCGTGTTAATAATAATAATAATAATAATAATAATAATAATAATAATAATATCATCATATAAATTCTTTTTGGCATAATTGATTTAAAGGATTTAAATAAAAAACATTTACCCTGTATATATCATAGATACAGTCAATTTGTTGTTCTTTTCTTACTCATGGATTTTGAATTATAGTTATGTAGAAGGTTTAGAGGTTATGCTTTTGTAGAGCTTGTCTGACCTTATTAAGCCCTGTGCGGCTGACAAACCCTTCTTTCAGGATGCTACTTTAAAGATGCAAAAATGTCCAGGTCACTCTATTTGCCTCCACTGAAGAAACATTTGTTTATTACATTTTTGATTGTTTGACTTTATAATGAATAACACATACATGAATGACAGATTTTTCAGCATTGTGAAAAGCAACGATTTTTCCTAGTCATTTATTTTCTCACCTCTAACCTGCCAGAACTGCACCCTCTCAGTGCTCCGGATCTTCCTGATTTACAAATTTAGCACTGGTTTTGGTAGGGACAAATACATTCTAGCTTTGTGCACTATGCTACTGTATGCTGTGACCAATGAAAAAGCACTGCACTGTCTGTCATAATTCAGTGGGCTTAAGCTTTTAGCTCTGGCTGTTAGTACTGTACACCAGTCCTGTTAAATATTAGCAGCTGTTACTTCCTATAGTTATCTGTGATTTGAGTTATCCTGATTTAAAGTTTTTACATTGTTTTGTTTTCTTTTGACAGCCATGAACACTCCAATTTTATTAGCATGCATAACAAACAGGCAAACTCTGGTTCACCAAACACTGAATATCTAGCCACATTCAAGTGAACCATGGTTTAACTCATTACTAAAAAGACAGCAAAATGATATTGTCAGAACAGGTATCTTTCCTCAGAAGTTGGCATTGAACTCCATTGTCTCCAATCTTTTCTACTGCCCTAACAAATATTTGTTTTTCTACCATCAATTTGATGTCCCTCCGCATCACTGTTAGCTTCTCTCACAGACCTGTTCGGACATTAGCGCTACTGCTTAGTAGCTACAGTACACACACTTTTCATTCTTCCACTGGGATTGGTTTTCAATCATATTTTCTGAGCATTTCACATCCCCTGTCATCTTTGTGACGAACATGCCTGTGCATATGTGCTTCTAGTGTGTTTCAGTGGGTCTCCTTCATTGTACAGTGCAGCTTCTCCCCAAGCTTTCAGTGTTAGCCAGAGCCCAATAACAGGGATCCATTCTGCCTTAATATCACTGCAGATCATGTAGCTCAGAATTTACAACAGAATTTATTCCAATAGTCTACCTACTATCAGACTTTACTACGCCAATGATATATTACTCACGCATAAGCCTGCTGTATTGACTAGGTAACACAACACTAAGGATAGAGTATTTTTTTTTTCATTCACACCTCATTCTCACATTTGAGAGAAATTTACTTCCTGCGCCTTTCTACATGTTGAGTTTTCTACCTTCCCTACTGTCCAACCAACTAACCGGTCTGTGTGTACATATTGCTAGCATGTATTAGCATACATAACTCCACTTTAGCACACACTGTTCTCAGTTTGGCCGTGTAATTAACGTTATGCTGTAAAACTCACGCACACACAGCTAGTATCGGAGTCTTTGGGAAGCTAAAACAACATGCTCTATGCCTCAGCACTAACTGTTATAACCTGTTTGTCCGGGCCCTCTGTGGTGTAGTTGCAAGAATCTGCAGTCTGATTATTCTGTAAAAACATTCTTCTGTAAAAACAGATTTCTGTTTGCTATGGAGCATTCAATAATTAAAAAGATGTGCCACATCAGGACTTTTTTATTACCAGCCAGATCTTCTGACATACAGTACCCTAGCCAAAGCAAATATTTTAATTCTATTTAGAAATGTAATGTTTTTGGTGCATGTCTGTCCTTTTATTTAAGTGTATAGTCATTGGTGTGCTTACATCCCCTCTAAACAAATGATTAAAGAAGCAGTGTTTGATTTAAACATCCACTGTGCTGACTACAAGATGATTTCAGACTCCAACCTACCATACTCAGCCTGCAGATTCAGACCCTGATTTGAGCTGACTAATGCAGTGTACACTTCTGTTGAGGATACTGATAGTGTTGACAGTAGTTGTAGGAGTAGCAGAATTACAAGCTGCTCAGAAGTGGCTGAACCATAAAATCAAAATAAACAGAGATATGCTCTTATCTCAATGACTGGGGAACAACCTTACTAGTGCTGCAGGGTTTTCTTTTTAGCAATATCGGTCTGGCTTGGAGGGTTGCTCTATTAGCGAGATAGCTAGCACTATTGCTTTTCTCACTGGCTTGGGAGAAATCGGGTGCCACTGGACAGCAATCTTGCTCAGGAGAGTGATGTTTACACCCATAAATGGTGCTCCAGATGTAGAAGATGCTTGGCAAGGCACAGATGGACCTCTTCAGTGCTTTAATGCCAAATCAGAACAATGGCAATTGTGGTTCTTACTGGGAATCGAGACAGCCCACTGAGAAAGGATTCACTGGTCCACAGCTGATCTCATTTTATTCTATACCCCTTTCCTTTCAACCTGCAAATTCATCCAATATTGCATAAAATTGGAAAAGGTCACAGAGGTCTGGCCATACACCAGAAATGTTCAGCAAAATGCTCCTAATTTCTATAGCGCCGTGCCACTTCCTCAACCAAGCCGCCCTCTGCTCCGCTCAGCTCGGCCGGTCAGCGCACCTTGCCAGACCTCGACCCCGAGAGCTTACATCGGATCTGACTTTGCCATCCAGACACCCCCACCCCCATTTTCAACTTGCTGAAGGGGGAAAGCACGTCATTCAGTACAATTGCCCAGGAGCTTGCGATGGGATTTCCTCTAGTGCTGGATGTCCTTTCCTGAATGTAAAAAGCTCATGCTCTACTTGGGCTGCTATCTAGGCAGATTCTAGATGTTTAACACTGACACACAAAAACTGCATGACTGAAGACATTACCTCCAAACACCTTACAGTACCTAAGCTGTGCTGTTTCCTTATGATATTGGAGCATATATTAATTAGGTGATTCTCACCACTCCTGATGGGAAGTTCAGAAAGGTCCCTAGACTCTGATCTTCCTGCTCACGCTTAAATCAACTATCCATTACAGTCATCTTTGTAACTTACTCTGTACTTCCCATAGCTCACTTTCCTTCCTCATATAAACTTCACACTTTTGATTCACAAATCAAATCTCTACTTTTTTAAAATCTCCATTTATGATTATCTCCTTACTCTGGCCATTCCTGAAAATTATCTGCCTCTTGCAGCATTTCTATGGTTTCTGAAACATGGTTTCTGAAAATATTGGGATAAATATTGATTAACCAGTGTGTGTGTGTGTGTGTGTGTGTGTGTGTGTGTGTGTGTGTGTGTGTGTGTGTGAATAGAGACGGGGTAACAAAATAGTAACCTGATTTGTATGACCAATTTTGATTTTGCAAGTGTCTGATTAATTGAATTATATACAGTATATTTAAATAATACAGTAACTAGAAACATTAGATGTAAAGTCAAGTACAAGTAGATTTTAATGTTGTAGTTACCCTCCACCTCTGCCTGTTTTCCCCTTTCTTTCTTTCTTTCTTTCTTTCTTTCTTTCTCCCTCTTACTTAATAAGATGAATCTAACTGGCTAAGCATGTTTGCTCTGGTTAGAAATACAGTCGTTGTCCATTCAAAGTGCCTACCGTACAATTAACATCTAATTACCTCACAGGTCTTATTACAGCAATACCAGCATTGGTCCTCTGATTCTGCTTACCACTACCTTCAGTGTCTATTTGATTTAATGCATTCAATAGCTAGTATTGGCCAACACAGTGCAAGACAGTGTTCTGTAAGAGAGAGTTATGAATCATCAGGGATGAATAATTCATAAAAAATAAAAAAAAACAGAATAAATAAATATATAAATAAACATTATTATAATCATACAGTTATTGTTGCTTGTTTTATCTTCTTCGATATGTGTTATATTTACTTAAATGTTTGTATTAATCAATAACCAGTGTTGGTACTGCTGAGCTGCTTTTGTGGCTCAAAATCAATGTAGTGCTCAATAAAATAGTGTGTTGCTATTGCTATATAATTGCTTCTTTAAAGTATCACAATGATTGTGCAAACAGTAGAATAAATAAGCCATGTAGGATGATTAGGAAAGCATTTAAATAAATGTATTCAAATTAAGCAAAATATAATATGACTTTCAATCCCCCATCTACCTTCTAGCCAACATCAAAAAGTTAAGTATTAATTGTACTAACTTCATATTGTCTAACGTGCATTAAATTAGACGGCATGGTGGCTAAGTAGTTAACACTGTTGCCTTGCTCCTCCAGGGTCCAGGTTCGATTCCTGGCCAGGTTCGATTCCCACCTCTGTGTGTGCATGTAGTTTGCATGTTTTCCCCCGTGCTTGGTGAGCTTCCTCCTGGTGCTCCGGTTTTCTCTCACAGTCCAAAAACATGCAGATTAAAATAACCCAATTTGCCCGTAGTGTGTGTGTGTGTGTGTGTGTGTGTGTGTGTGTGTGTGTGTGTGTGTGTGTGTGTGTGTGTGTGTGTCGTGTGTCCTGGGTGTACCCCGCCTTGTGCCCTAATTCTCCTGGGATAGGCTCCAGGCCTCTCACAACCCCGTTTACAGGATCAAGCGGTATAGACAATGAGTGAGAGTGAGGGCATTAAATTAGCATTTAGCAAATAATTTGTCATGTAATATTCTTTAGCATAGTATAGGATCTCTCAACATTTTGGGAATATATTATACTTTTGAATCACATTCACATTTATCATTGCTTTGTTACACAAGTACACAAACTGGGGAATTTTCAAAACAAGCAATTATTAATAGTATAGCCTTTGGGGCAGCGGTGGCTCAATAATTTAGGCTCTGGGTTACTGATTGGAAGAGTGGCGTGTTCAAGCAAGCGCCTTAACCCTGTCTGCTCCAGGGGTGCTGTATCCTGGCGGATCCTGCACTCTGACCCCACCTTCCTAACTGGGCTATGAGAAAACATAATTTCATGGTGCTGCAATTACTGCAAGTCAATTATAGTGCAAGTAGAGTGTACAGTATTGTAACTACTGCTTAAAGTGGCCTCATGAGATCTGCTTCCAAAATCATGTGACTGATGACAAATATTCCACTTATAAATTGATGATGGCTTACTGCATTTAGGACACAAATATGGTTTCAATAGAAACACATTTGACCATATGTCACACAATTGGGATTATTTATAGTCGAGCCATCACCCAAAGGAGGATGGGTTCCCTTTTGAGTCTGGATCCTCTCAAGGTTTCTTGAGTTGAGTTTTTTCCCTTGCCACCATCACATCTTGCTTGCACATTACCCTGTAGGAACTCTAACCTTGGATGACCATTGTAATATAGTTGTAGCAGCTTTTCCATGAGGTCCACCATCAGAACAATGACAGGACAATGTTGTTTTTGAAAGTTAGAATGACTTAAATTAAAAAGATTTTAACAGTTAATTTATATTCAAATATCATCAGACCACATCTGTGGTACCTAAATGGCACAGTGGTGGCTCAGACGATTAAGATTCTGGGTTATTAATCATCAGGTCAGGAGTTCTAGCCCTATCTGCTCCAGGGGTGCTGTGTCCTGGCTGACCCTGAACTCTGACCCTGGTGTCCTAACTAGGATATGTGAAAAAACAGATTTCACTGTGCTGTAAAGTACATGTGACAAATCACTGAATCTTCGTCTCTTCATCTAAATTGTCTAACAAGGTTCAGAACTTGAATCAGAGTTTGGGATGGACAGAACAGCTTACCATGCACACACACACACAGCACGTATCTCATGTCATTGTCGTTTGTTTAATTTTACTGTATTGGTCCAAAATTGCCATACAGTAATATGGTTATTGCACAGCATTCAAACTGTTGCTCATTGTTATGTATCCACATTTATTAGCCTCATTAGCACGTTCCCTTGCAGTCCAGTGGAATGTATACAATGCTCTCACCACATCAGAAGTCAAATCCAAGTCAGGCCACCAGTTCGGCCACCTAACCCTTATTTTTATTTATTTTTGGCAATAATTAATATATTTGATATTATTGCCCACCCAATGTAATAAAGTGATGTTTTTCGAAATTGGCATTCAAGTAGTTAATTAAATATTAATAACACTATTTAATGAACATTGTCTTGACTGGCATTGTTACTCTATGCCTCTTTATGCTGCGCCTCCCCAGTGCGGCAAAGCATTTAAACCGACATGCTTGAATGGAGAAAAAGAGGCCAGGTGGAGCAGTAAGGGAAAGGGCACGCAAAAAAAAGCACTTCAAGAAGAAGCATAGAGATGTGATAAAATTTCAAGTGCAGGTCTGCTTCATCTGTAAATTACTCTTGTTTTTTCTTTGCAAGTATTGAACTGCTAGGAAATATTAGATGTAGCGCACCTACTATCGTCATTTAAAAATACTATATGCTAAAAGACATTTATTTACTTTATTATTT
Source organism: Clarias macrocephalus (assembly GCA_011419295.1). Lineage (NCBI taxonomy): Eukaryota > Metazoa > Chordata > Actinopteri > Siluriformes > Clariidae > Clarias > Clarias macrocephalus. The sequence continues at coordinate 32,853 of JAAGKR010003921.1, read as the reverse complement.
ATTACAAAGTGGCATGAGTATTTTAGTACAGAAATGAACAAAAATCATAAAATCATAAAGTCTGATTTTTCAGGCAGATTTTTCTAAACATATTTTTGCATAATGTAATCATTATTATTTTCATTTTTGCATTTTAGAAGAGTATGTCTGCATATTGTGAGGTTTTAGTGCAGTGATCAACATTTAAAGATAAATAAACAAATAAATATTTATTTAGATTCTAAATAATCTAATGAGGTGGCTGTTTTGCTGTTTTATGTAAGGTGGAGATTTTGTAAATCTATAGCAGAAGTAGTGACAGGTACAAGAAAAATACAGTTCATATACAGTGTAAACAAAGTATAAAATATATATCAATATACATTAGATGGGAAAAATAAGGCTGTCTGTGGTTTCTAAATGTATTTGGGTGCATAGGATGGCGTGAGTTTGTGTGGGATTTCCCGTCCCAAAATTGTGTCCCAGTCCGAACATGGTTCTAAATAAATTAAAGTGAATTGAATCAAACTGAAAGGTTTATAACTGGTATCTATTTTGTTCAGCAAAACTGTAGAAAGACTGTCCATCAAAATGGCAGCTGTTTTGGTTCTGGACCAGGTACAAGACCTCTACAGTTACGTTGTTCAGTTTCAATTGGGAAGACTGTCTGAAGAAATCAAAAGTGTGTAAATGCTAAATCCTTACACTAACTAGACTTATTCATGTACAGTAAAAAATCATTATTTTTCTATTTGTATAGAACTTAAAAAAATAAAATGAAGCAGGCTTTCTTAGACAAACTAAGAACCAGACTCAAAAAGTAACCTGATCTCCTGTGTGTGCACCTGGATAGTGAGATTATTAAAGCATTACAGTCAGTATACACATGTGTGCAAGAAGTAAATAGATATCAATAGTTCTATAATTACTATTTGTTTTCTTCTTTACAGACTCATCTTTAGGCATGCCTTAAATTGAAAATTCTAGAGATTTCTGATTTCAGAGACCAGATAGTTAGAGGGTAAACTGTCCCCAGGACAGAAAGCTAGGAATCTTGAAATTCACATTTCTACTGTTAACAGGATTACAGTAAATAAATGGATAAAACATCAACAAAGTCACAGCCTGGGCCTTTAAAACAATGACACCATGCTGTTCGAACATCTGCTGAGATCAACCCTTTCATCCCTTACCTAGCTGAAAAAAGTAAGTAAGGGACAGTCTCATGATACTGTGTCAGTCGCCTCAGTGGCAGCAGCGGCGGCACAACAGAAGGTTAGGGGGTCAAACCAGAGGCTGCATCAGATTTTACCCTTGTCCTTCACTGTAATGCACAGGATCTATTTTTATTTATTTTATTTATTTTAGTATTTTTATGATGATAAGACATATTGAATAGCACATCCATTCATTCATGCATTTTTAATAATTATTACACAGAACAAGCTTATAGATTATTCATTTATAAGGGCATGGAGAGAAAGGATGAACAGATGTTTACTATGTCATGACCACACAAAGCAGATGAATGATTTTTTTTTCACACAGTGGTGGCAGAGGCCACTAAAAACACTGCAGTTACAGTATTGTGCCTAAATGAGCAAATATGAACAATAGAAGTTTACAAAATTAGACAATTACAATTAAAATATAAAATTAAAACTGGGTGCTTGTTCTGCATAATCAAATGCATCAAGGGAGATTACTGCAGAGGTGACCATCATTAGGTTTTTTGTCTTTGCTTCAGGCAGATGACTTCTCATGGTCATTTTAATTTTGCTCTGAAGGCTGAACCCATGCTCTGCAATAACATTGACGACTGGAAGAACCAGTGCTATTTGAATGTTTTGCATCCAAGGAACACTTCTCCCAAGAAAATGACCAAAAATCAGCAAACCTCTGAATGTTGGATTTCTATTCCTTGCAAACACTTGCTTCACCTGCACAACTGCACAAGTTGGGCATCTGCACCTCTCTGCAACCCATAGTGGTCACAGGTGTGCTCCAAGGCTTCTAGTCCACAGCACTTAAAAATTACCTGTGATAGTGAGATGCCTTGAGTATGGTGTTGAGTTCATAGATGCTGCAAATGGGAAATCTTGTGATAGATACAGTGCATTTATCTCCACCATGTACTTTGCATTAGCATGATGCCCATAGTTAGAGTCATGTTCATGAAAGATATGTTAATGTCTACTTTTTGGAGCGTGCGGTGGTGCTTAACTGCTCTTCCACCAACAGGTTGTTGTTTGGTTTTAGGCTCGGCAGCAGTGTTCTATGTGCTCTATTTCTTTTCGGAGTTCATTTAGTAAGTGTGTTTGTAGGAGAGAATTCTTGTAGCTGGTGTATACATAATGAATAGTGGTAAAATATGCACTTATTTCACACCCATAATGTGGGCAGCATGGTTCTGTGTGCACAACAGTGAATGACTACTTTCCACCTCAACAACCCTGGCCATATACACCATTGCCCAATAGCACATCTTTTCTTTTTGCTGTGATGCATTCTGCAGTGCCAGAGGGTATTAGATAATTGCCAATGAACATGGTTCCAGACTCCCCTTTCTGCTGAAGTGTCAGGTACTGTATGTGATCAGCATTTTCCCAACCATGATAATAGTAATGTCATCTATTATTAGCTTGATGTATCTGTTGTTGTCACAACGGTACTCCATAGCACTGATTGTGGTCATTGATATATGTGACTGATTGTGTTGTAGTGGGTGTACTGTACATGTGTCTACTGTTTATGTCTAGAAACCAGTCATGTCCGTGAGTATTTGGACCAGGACACAAATTCTATATTTTGTAATAAATGCACAAACATGGAAGGGTTCAAATGAAATTATATTTTGTTCCATACCCATTCCCATTTTCTGCATTCTGATTGGCTAAAAGTATGAATATCTGCAAAGGGACTTTTGGAGGCAGCAGCTCATTTGCAAAGATGAGTGATTTAGAGAGCTTGAAATCCTTTGAATGAAGACTTAACTTTCAAATAAGAAATACAGTAGGGACCATTTAAAGAAAGACAAAGAGAGCATAAGTTAAGCCACTATACACTGGCGAGTCTAACATAACATTTAACATAATCTGAAGTACATGGTGGTGAGTGTGTATAGTAATTATCTATTGTGTAGTCTTTGATCTAATGTGTATGACCTTTTTTTCTACCTGGCTTCAGCCATTGATTGGTCCCAGTAATTGTAATGTAATTGGTAAATGAGGTAAGAGAATAGGGACTGAGCCAGTGGAGGATAAAAGACAAGCAAGTAATACTGACAGTTGATCAACCAGCAGCGGCTGATGTTATGGGAAAACAAAGTGGCAGCAAGGAGATCAAGAGGGAGTACAATGGGAACATGTGGTTAAGGACAGAAGAAGGCAAAATATTGTGCAACAATTGTAAAAAAAAGTCTACATGAATAAGAGATTTGTCTGAGGGTGAGTGCTACCATCAGTCTTGAGTCATGCCATCAGTAAAGCGTCCTGAGACTATTCCTGTGCTGGGTTTCTTCTTAGCCAAGGCTCACTCACAATTTTGCCTAAGAACACAGCCAAAAATAAATAATGGTACAAAAACATCCTCCGAGAGCAACTTCTCTCATCCATCCCAGAATAGTTTTTTGACAAACAATGCCTTCTCCAACATGATGGCAAAAGTGATGGCTAAGTGGCTCGGGGAACAAAACATTGAAATTTTGGCTCCATGGCCAGGAAACGTATCCCATTGAGAACTTATGGTCAATCCTCAAGAGGCAGGCGGACAAATAAAAACCCACAAATTCTGACAAACTCCAATGCATTCCAAGCATTGATTATGCAATTTGTTTTTGCTTTACACTGCCATCAGTCAGGATGTGACCCAGAAGTTGATTGCCAGGGAAAATTCCAGAACACTGCAAAATTGACTCTTTGCATGAACTTAATGTAATTGTCCAAAAAAACATTTCACACATACACACACACACATACACACACACACACTAACGGAAGACCTCGCTCGTTTAGTAAGTTAAAATTTACTAAAAATGCTCGCAGACCAAATTACCCCCAATCCAAGGTATCACTGTATACTTCAGTACACCATAGTAACATCTGACAAAAAGATCGAAAAACACTGATGCAGCTAAATTTATTTTTGTGTCAATCTCAAAACTTTCGACCATGGCTGTATCGTGTGTTTGTGCCCTGTGGAACACAGAGATCCTCTTACTTTCCCCTTCACACTCCTGTCAGTGTAATATGTGTACAAACATAGCACTTGTCTAAATACAGCAGTCTTAGGGGATTCAACACCAGTTAAATTAAAAGCTGATAAAAATCTCCACAGTATAAATATCCCTCCTGTGTTTACAAAGACTTGCATCTGTGAGGGTCAGAGTTAATGAAAGACTGTTTTCCCTCATTTTAATGAAAGGGTAGGGGGTGGAGTGCAATGTTTCTGACAATCTATAATTTAAAAAATAAATCATATGGAAAGCAATTAGTTGTTAACTCTCAGATAATTATATACCGCATGAACAACCTGCCTTTCTACAAACTTTAATATATGCGATAATGTCTCTGAAGCCCTGGTCTTCTTCTCTGGAGTTATACAAGCACAGATCAAGCACCAGTAAACTCACACTCTAAATCTTAAAGCTATTAAAATGTTTCAATTGTGGGGATTTCAGTTTTCCTTTAAGTGAGTCACGCTAGTGCTTATCGAGTACTTTTTTTTTTTGCTGCTATGCAAATGATTGCTAGCATGCTCAAGTCTCCTTTATGAACTTGAATTTGGATTCTTTACCTTTTTTTTTTTTTAACTGCAAGTAATATAAGTCAATCTTCTTATACATGAAGTTGATTAGTATTTGTACAGTTTAGCCTAAGTGGCATGTGATTTAAATGGCATTAAAACAAAAAGTAAAATGTTACTTCTCTACACTGCAAATTTAAAAGCTTTGTTTTGGTCGATTCTCAGTACCATAACAACATTTCACTGTTTGTCTCGCTTCACATCTTTATTTGCTACACAAAATTCCAATTATTGTAGTGAAAGTTTTGCTGCACTACTATGGGCTGTCAGTCAGTCTCTCACACAGAATACAGACATGAACCCATTTCAAAGTTTTTACGATGACAAAACCGCATACCACATGAAAACTGATTAAAAAATTTTTCTATAACAGATGAACAGGACTTAGAATCAAAAAGCCACAGTTCAAGCCAAATACTGTGAAACCTCGGACTGCGAGTTTCTTAGTCGGCACTGCATTTGTGTGTGCACATCGTTGGACACCGTGCTCCTCCTATTCTCGCCTTCACACACACACACACACTCTCTCTCTGCTCTGCACAGAAACACTGCTCTGTCGCGATTCTTTTCAAAGGTAAAGTGCAGGTTAAATTGTTTTATTTTTACTTTACAGACTCGTCATTACAGTGATTTATTGTTTATTTTCCCGATAAACCAGTGTTTTCGTTGTGTGTGCATGTGTGTGTGAAGCTCAAATAAGAGAGGAGGAAGAGTTACTGTTTAAGACGAGAAGATGGAGAGGGGAGGGGCTCATTACTCCTCTCCTCTTGCTTTAGCTTCACACACATACACAAACATACGCACATACACAGCACCTGTGCGCACAAACGGAAACACTTACAGTATCTGTCTGGATTTATTTTGTTTGTTTTTTTAAGTGCAGGTTAATTAGTTTTATTTTTACTTTATATTTTGTATTAATTATTTTTATGCATTTATTTTTTTTTTGAGAATATTTTGAGTTTCCATTATTTCTTATGGGAAAATTTGATTTGGTTTACGAGTGTTTTGAAATACAAGCCCGCTTCCGGAACAAATTATGTACCTTAATTCAAGGCTCCACTGTACTATGAATAATGGAGAGTTTGCACATTTTACACACCATGGAACTGTAACTTTGCACATTATTCGGCATATTCTGCACATTGTCTTGCTCCTGTCTTAACATGGTTTCTATATACCACTTGAACTCTATTTTATTTTATTTTATTATTTGTACATAATGTAAATGTAATTTTTTTAACAGCTAAACTTTTTTCAATATTTTTCTATATTTCTAATTTGTTAAAGAAAAAATATATTTTTTCATATTTTATATTCTTATTGAAAATTCTTATTTTTTATTTTTTAAGTCATCTGTAGTCATACATTTCACGTCATATAGTATTATACGTTATATGTGACAATAAAATTAGAATTTGTATTTGTAGTATGTGACAGCACATCATTGATCAACATATGATAATGTCTCAGAACAGGTAAGAGGACACTGAGAGCCGATTAGGCCACCCTAAGTTTCAGCATGATGAGAAAGGCTGCTTCTCGATGGGGAAATATTCTCAAGCTGACCCCTTTCATGATAAAGGTTTCGTGTCGCCTGTGAGCTAGAGCTTGTGCTTTCATCTTTAAGACAAGGGTGCATCTAACTGTGGTCTACAGCTGCACGCTGACACATTGGAGTGACAGCATTTTCAGTTAATCTAGCTTCACACTGATTCATTTTATGGTCTGTTTCAGTGCTGGGAAGCTCTGTGTGTGTGTGTTCAACTTGAGACAGAGCACCGTAAAAAGTTGCTTCATGGTAGCGGTAAATAAGAGCCAGTCATGAAAATAATGCCGGTATCCTATGTGCATCAGAGATGACAAGGCTGACTGCATACTCAAGAACAATATTATAATGACTCCAGTAGATTAAAACTTTGAATTGAAGTGTTTGTCCTTGGAAGGCAACTTGCAAAACCATACTGTACATGCTCAGGCGCTACACAAATGTGAAAATAACAATTCCACTGACATAAACAAGCCCATTTATTTTTACCTTGGCTTACCTGTCTACCTGATATTGCCAAAATAAATGCTCAAGCAATAGAAGCAAACAATTAATTTAAAAAATCTAACTTCCTCAAAATCTTACTTTTCTACAAAAGAAAAGTAAAAAAAATCTCTGACAGTCCTCGGCCATGTAATTAGTCACTAACAAATTCAGGATAGGATGGCTAGTTTTACAATATTTATTATTTACTGAATGTGGCCCAGCGGTTCTTGCCCTCCATGCAGAAGGACAGGGTTCGCTTCAAACCCAATGCCCCAAACACAACCGTCCCTAGCCCAAAACTGGGGACTGTATCTGGAAGGAGATCAGGCAGAAAACCCTTGCCAAAACCAACTCTGTGAATTGAATGATCTGTTGTTGTGGTGAAAAAACAACAACAACAACAACAAAAAAAAAAAAAAAAAAAAAAAAAAAACACCAGCCAAAAAAATATATAAATATTATTGTGTATGGTAGCCAAAGAAGAATGATTGCAACATCTAGCGGTGAGTGACATTTGCTTGTCTGCTGTGAGGGCAGATATTTGATCCAGCTGCACAGCTAGCTAATTCAACATTCCAGATCAAATTTCCTAGAAAGCCTTTGTAAAGCAGTTTGGAATGAAGGGGATTGAAGAGAGAGGCTGTGGAAGTTAGCAAGGACCTCTCACTGCATCCTGGAGCTTGGGGTGGTGAAACACATGGGGAGGAGTAACATGAGTAAATATGCTTGCAGCTATTTGAATTGATATTTTCATCAGGTATCTGTAACAGGATAACATTTAGTTATATGTTAGATTATATGCAGACTAATCCCCTCCAAATTTAAAAAAATCCCCTTCCCAACTGTGTTTGAATGATGGCACTTAGTTAGTAACCTAGTATCCCAGTGTTAGTATCTATCTAATGATATAAACTTCAAAGAACTCGCTCTGGATAAGACAAATGCCTAAATGTAAATGTAAACAAAGTAATATGTAAGAGGAAACTGATCAAGGATTACACATGTGGCTACAGTAAAAGAAACCTCTGGTTTGAAATATATATTGTATTTTGTTAGGACAAAACACATTAAGAACTAATTCTACATTAAAGACTGTATCATTAGTTAATTTATAGTTAATTACGTGGCAGATACTGTACTTTTATCCAAAGTGACCATATCAATCCAGAATTCAATCCAAAAGCATTGCAAATTTCAATTCATAACCTTTCAACTAAAATATTGCTCCAAATTTAACATAACGCTTTAATTATTACAACAATAACAACAAAAAAAACATGAAAAGATCATATTTGAACATTCTAAATATGATCAGTATGACTGCAACATGCAATAAAAGCTATTTAAAAGCCTTATTTTGGCAAACAACTTTACTCAAACACAAAAATTCCTTAAAAATTTTGTTGAAAATCACTATGTATGCTTGTTTTTTTATTCTGCTGCATTTGGCAGCAGGAATTTGGATGGGAGTTATTTTCACATCCCCCATACTGTTCTGACCGCGCTTCAAGCCATTTCCACATGTTTAGACCGTTAAGGGAGTTCCTGGAAGGCCAGCGTATTCTGGAGGCGTTATCAGCAGGCATTCTGATAATGGCTCCGGCAAACTGAGAAAACTTTCTACATTGATGGTATCTAAGCACTAGTGAAATTATGGATAAGTGTAGCAGGGCAAGCTATAATAATATAATAATATAATAAATTAGAGGCAGTGTCCTGTTTTAGCAAGCTTTATGTGTTATAGCTCAATTTGAAAAAATTTACATAAATCCTAAATAATACATAAATAATCTTGGAAAAGTAATCATATTAGTGGGTTACTACTGCTTCTGCACAGCAGTATTACAGTAAAGTTGAAAATATGTTACCTTCTCATCATCCTCTGTGAACAGTGCACCGCTAGGACTCTTGTTGATGGCCTGTGCCACTCCTATGATCTCTCCATCACTGTTTCTGATGGGCATGCACAGCAGTGACTTGGTCTTATATCCTGTCAGCTTATCAATCTCATCACTGAAACGATGGTCCTATGGAGAGACAAAACATTACATTTAATCTTATTTATACATTACATTATTAAAAAATATTAAGAAATGACTATGAATCCATAAAATCCCCGGGAATTAAATGGCACCTTGACATATATTAGGATATTAGGTAAAGTGAGACAATTTAACATGGATTTTTTTTTTTTTTTTTTGGTTTCCTAATAATAAAAAAATCTTATTTATGTTACCACTCCCATATGAAACAATTTGACATAACTAGCATGACTTAAATCATAGTAATTATAATTTCCATTTGGAATTATAAAGTACTCTAGCTATCTATCTTTTCCTGTATCCATTGATCTACTTATCAAATGTGAAGTTGATCCTAAATATATTAAGGAGAGAAAAATTACATATTCTTTAACTATTTTTATTCAAAGATTAATTGTCATGGCAAATATGATACAGTATATCAATACATATAAATGCCTATATTGTATTTGCAAAATGCCTATACTGTCTTCAAGACAAATTAATCATAAAGTTAGTTACACATAATTTACAGATATTTATAATTTATTTCAGAACGTCCCAAGATGTGATGAAGGTTTTCAGTTTTGACAAAACCATGCTTCTTTACAACAGGTTATAAGCATGTTTTCTTTATGTAAAACTGAATTCAGCTATTTCGCATTAGTGTAATGCTTTGCATTTTGTGTACTCAAATCTTTTGAGATTTTCCACCAACAGAGATTCTACGAATTGACTAAATTGAATTTATAAATCTATCAAAATGCTTTTCTTGTTAAAGATTATTGGATGTAAATGGAATACTCATTGAACAGCTGGCTACTTTTCAGGACCTTTATGCAATAGGTGTCAGTGTCTGTCTGACTGATGATAACTGCAGGCACAGATGACTCTATTTCAAGTTATTTCATTCACCTTTGATATGATAGATTGTCAAAATAAATAATGCTTTGTAATGAAATGCAAAGTTGTCATATACGCTCTTATAAATATCTTTACTCCATACATCTTAAGGCTTTCCTAACTTCTGCTGGTGTTGATGGCCATCTGTTGCCTGTTGCATAGAAAATAGTTTTTCTGTCTTGTTTTACTCTCAACTCTGATACAATGTATTTTATTTGAAACGTTTGAAAAAGACCCTTGTTAGTAAACGTCAGTGAAGACTGACAGACTAATTAACTGTAGTCGAAATGCGGGAAAATCATAAAAGTGAGAAATGGAGAGAGTGCATTTTTCGGTAAGCTAATCAATTCAGCAATCGATAACCTCAGGCTGCTCATTATTTTACAGATCTCATGAAGGTAGTTAATTAATGATCAGCTTCTGCTTATACTACATGACTGAAAATATAACCATTCAGATCAAAGTAATGGGCTAATTCTGCAACCCAAAACAAAAAAAACAACAACAAAAAAAACATCATCTGTCACTTTTTCGCACCTGATACGCGTCGGGGATATTAACAGTCTCTCCGTGCTCAGCAACATAACCTATAATTCCTTTCCCCCACGGAACCTGGACTTCATCTGAGTTACTGAGGGATGGCAGGACAGTGGTCCCGGCGTGAACGTCAAAAAATTTGGACACCAGGGTCTTTTTATTCGCAGTGCCCTCCACCAGGAAGAGCGAGCAGCGATCGGCATCGACCATGATGCACACAAACACCAAAATCTTATAGCTCAGGCTGGTTAAATCCAGGTCATTGGAGATGTCTTTCACCAGCTCCAGGAAGAACTCGCGCTCGTTGTGCTCTTTGAGGTAATATTTGAAGTCCACGGCGGTGGACGGGTACTGGGGGATGTTGACGCGCGACTCGAGCAGCGCGGAGAGGATGTGCGCTGTAGTCGGGGGTAAGGAGCTGGCTTTCCTCAGTAACGCGCGTCTCCGCATGCTGCTCAGCGGCTCCTGAGCCCGGGAGTGCACGTGCTCGTCGTACGTCCGGTTCGCGTTGATGGCTTTGGAGCGGGCGAAAGTTTTGCGCAGCTCCTTCTGTGATGCTCGCCGCTGCAGCCCGTCTCCCTTACTCGCCCAGCTGTCCTTACACACATGGGATTTCTCCGCTTCCGTGGCGGCATTTTTATTCGCTTGGTGTGTTTTGAGCCATTTCTCTACCATACTGTATTTCCCTTTTCTGTTCAGATAGTCCTCAAACAACTCGGGGTGGTTATCCAGGAAAGTTTCGACATCAGAAAACACCATGTTAGACACTGCCATGTTTATCACTATATTAAAGAATTCGACAATTTTTTTTTTTTTAGGAAGTACTCGATGTTGTAAGGAATGCAGAAACAGGCTACGCAAAAGTCTTCGAGTCCGGTTTCTGCTGGAAGCCCATTAATATAATTCCATGCAACTTCAGCATCCGTCTTGGTCCAGTGGATTTTGACCTGTTCCGAAGTCCGCTTTTACTTCTCGCTTCCCCAACATCTCCTCCACACTGTGTGGGACACGCCGAGGTTCCTGCTCGATGCTGTAGTGTGCGAGTGGACGCACCGGAGAGAACATTCTCTCAAATAACTTGAGCTTCCGCCTCATTGTGAATCGGTGCGCCGCATCAGCAACAGCGCAGTGGAGGAGCAGAGCAGGGAGCAGAGCAGCGTGGCGTAGATCCGCCAGTGACGTCAGGTGATGCGCTCCTTTATGTCCAACCCACGTCACATCCACGTATTTCATCATGTCAGAAATGCTTTCAGCAATGTTAATCTCAATGATACGTCTCGGTTTTAGTTTTAGGCCATACTGCAGGCTCGGAATATGACATTTGGAGGGTTTCTTTTAAATGCAGCCTGATGCGAAAAGACAGCACGGTATTCTCAAATCCCTCTCTTTTTACTGTGGATTTGGAGTCATGCATCAATACCCTATATACACCGATCAGCCATAACATTATGACCAACTGCCTATTATTGAGTAGGGCCGCCCTTATGCCAGCAGAACAGTGATGCACGGTGTGTTCTGACACATTTCTCTCACAACCAGCATGAACCTTTTCATCATGTTGATCTACACCAGAGCTTCTACTGTATCGGACTACAACAGCAGATCCCACCGCTAGTGCACCGTTTTTCCTTCCTTGGATTACTTTTGGTAGATTCTGATCACTGCAAACCAGGAACATCCCACAAGAGCTGTAGTTTTGAAATTGCTCTGACACTGTCCTCTAGCCATCACAATTTGGCCCTTGTCAAAGTCATTAAAATTCTTACCCTTGCCCATTTATTCTGTTTCCAACACATCAACTTGAGGGAAAAAAAATTGCTGCCTAATATATCCCACCAACTTGCAGCCGCCATTGTAAAGAGATGTAAATATAGCTACCGTGAGAAGGGCTAAAGTGTAATGGCTAGACGACTGGATTAGTGCAACTGCAAAACTGCAGCTCTTGTGGATGTGCCCAGGCTGTAGAGGTCAGGATCTCCCAAAAGTGAGAGCTCACCTGAGGGTTAGAACAGAAAGGTGTCAGAATACATAAGTCATTACTGTATTGGTAGAAAAAGGGGACCTAATCAATATTAGGTGGGTGATCATAATGTTATGGCTGATCAGTGTATATATGAACCCCATATTCAACCTCTACATTAGCATTTTTATTTATTGTCAAATATGGCATTATGAACTTCTCGTCAGATACGCGACTAACCGCATTCCATCTGGACAGCTACTTTGCACGATAACAATAAAATCTATTCTAATATATTTAAATTTATCCTGATACAATACATGATTACAAAATCCTATCCCGCTAAGGTAAAAAAAATCCATTACATAGCACGTTAGGCTTTTACAAATGATATTAATAGGTTATATGCACTTGCAGGACACTGCCTTATTATAAATTATAATATGCCCCTTTTATTAAACAAAGTACTTTGTTAAACAAATGGTTAAACCGTAGTTTCGAGAAATTGCGGCCTCCAGTGTTTGTGGTAGATATTGCAGTTTAGTGGTTGGATACAGCGGAACAAATAGGTGGATGTACAGTATGTATAAGGACTGAAATGTCTATATCTAGACTTCTATGGGAAGGTTTGGAAATTGGTGATCACCATCTGTCTACATCCAATTTAAAAGAGTTTGAGCAATTTTGTCTGAAAGAATTGGCAAAGATAATGAGCCAGATGTCCAAGGCTGATTAAGACATTTTCCAGAAGGCTTGGAGCCAAAAGTGGCATTGACCCAAAAACTGAATTGCAGCAAATCACTTATGGCAAGGCCCCTTTTTTGTTTTTAGCCATGGTCAAATTATAATTTTAGCTTTTTGTCCACATTTACATGTAGATGTGGTTAAAAAAAGTACAATGTGGAATTTCTTCTGACAGACCAATCAATTTCTAAATGAAAGAAATATGTGTAATAAATAGTAAATTGTGTGTTGATTGTTCACTGATTGAAATAATTGCATCAAGCTGGTGACCCATCAAACTGTTAACCATTCTTAATTTGTTAGTTGTTATGCCTTTCCAGGTCTGTAAATTTGTTTAAATGTTTGTTTCCCAATTTGTACAGGGGATGTCTTCCTTCAGTCTCCACTTCATTAGGTGACTTGGGTTTCAGTTCTGGTGATTGACAATATTCAATTAAAAAATTCCCAGTTTGGTGCCTTCCAGCTGATGATGCTTGACTGAAGAGATTACACATTTTGTCTCAAGTCTGTCTTGTTAAACAAAGGTAATGTTCACCTTTCAACAATTGTGGCTATGCTGCATACACATGAGAGAAACATAAAACACATGGAATTGTTGTTGGAGAACATCCAGCCACAAAGTACGATTGGAACAACAAATGTGAAGGTTTTCGTAATTTGATATTCAATTAAATAAAATTTTATTTGTATAGCTCTTTTAACAATGGTCATTGTCTCGAAGCAGCTTCACAAAATGAAAAGAAAAGTTATGGAAGTGTGTATGAGGGAGAAAAAAATGTGTTTAGATAATAATGAGATTATCCCTGATGAGCAACCAAGGTTGCTGGCGACGGTAGCAAGAGAAAACTCCCTGAGATGGCAATAGGAAGAAACCTTAAGAGGAACCAGACTCAACAGGGAACCCATCCTCATTTGGGTGATAACGGATCACAGGAATTATATAGAATTATATATAGATGCTTCCAAGAAAAACTGATACTAAGATTAAGGAAAATATTTTCATTAGTCTACAGAGGGCACTGGTGGCTCAAGTGGTAGGTATTTTGTCCATGTGGAAGGCGTAGGTTTGATTCCCAGCCAGTGCCCAAACCCCAGCCACTGGATACTATGCTGGGCCCAGGCCCAGATAAAATGGGAGGGTTGCGTCAGGAAGGGCATCCGGCGTAAAACCTGTGCCGAGGTTGTATATGCGGACCGGATGGTCTCCTGTGGTGACCCCTTGCCGGGAGCAGCTGAAAGACCAACAACATTTTCATTAGTCTACAGATCAGATATGTCATCAGTGACAAGCAGTTCAAAAAACTATTAGTGGGTAATGAGCAAGCCGACACGACAGTGGCAAGGGAAAACCCTCTGAGATGACAATAGGAAGAAACATTGAGAAGAGAAATTGGAAAGCTATTTCATCACTGTGGAGATTTGTTACTGTGATACAAACAGTTTAATCATGGCCTGGTGGCGTGAGACGATTCAGGGCTTTATAGGTTGTACAAACATTAATATTTTTAAATCAGTGAAAAATTTCACTGGAAGCCCGTTAAGTCGTGCATAAAATGTAGCGATGTGCTTATATGTTCTGTTTCTATTCTGTTGCAGTCTGAACTAACTGGCGCTTGCTTATGAACCTATTAAACCATCCCGACAGTAAGGCTTTACAGTAGTCCAACCTAGAGGTGGCAAAAGCTTGAGGTTGTTTATATATATATATATATATATATTAACTGCACTGTAGTGACAATATATTGATTATCTTGGCAATATTTTTGAGATGAAAGAAGCCTAGACTAGTCATATTTATATACCTTTAAAAAAGGAAGAAAAAGACTAATCAATAATCACAAAAATGATTTTGATAAAACAGAAGGTCAGATCACACCTTTTCTTCTTTTTGATGTTTAATGTAAATTTTAGTTGAAGCTCGTGAACTGTGTCTCATGCACTGTGCTGCTGCCACATGATTGCTGTAGTACAGGTTTTCCTGTTCCTAAAGTGACTAGTAACTCTTTTAGTATTCAGAATAAGTAGTGGACTACTTGATGTTCCTAATAAGTGTACCATTGCATATAATGACTTACATACAAAAAAAAGTTTTTTTTTATAGCACAGGCTATGCTACGTACAGTTTCTACAAGTGACCGAGATGTTCTGCAGAATACGTCAGTGATGTCATTACTAGTAATTACAGTTTTACGTTTGTATGATGTCAGTTGACTGTAAGCTTCGTTTATTTTATTTTATTTATTTATTTATTTATTTTAAAGCACAACTGTTTCAATATAGGCCTAATTTTGCGGCGTTGCGCAGAAAGACCTTTATTTTGAAAAGTGAGATTTGACGACAGAAACAGCGTTCGGACTGCGGACGGCATATTGAGCTGCTTCTTGTTGGTTAGGATTTACCGAGTAAGTCCGGCGTGAGATAATTTGGTAAAGCAGGTATCCGCCTGCTGTTTTAGGTGTATTATTTACATTTTGCCGCATAAACTTTCCAGACACTCTGTGTTTAGTGTTAGCTAGCTATAGCATCGCGGCTACACAGTGACCCAGTGAAATGGAGGACTACAACAGGCCGTCGTCTTATCTCGATGATCCCCCGAACAGTCGCCTGTTTCTGGTCACTAGTAAATCCATCACCGAGGACATTATTCGCGAGCGATTTTCCCCGTTCGGTGAAGTCCAAGACATTTGGGTGGTAAAAGACAAGCAGACGAAAGAGTCAAAAGGAGTGTCTTTTGTGAAATTTGCCAAATCCTCCCAGGCGTGTACCGCTATGGAGGAGATGCACGGCAAATGCCTGGCTGAAGGAACCAAACCCATCAAGGTGTCTGTTCATTATTCTCTTTTCCTTCATGTCAGTGCATTTTATTTTCCATATTCTACTGTGCAGACCTGTGAAGATTGTAAATACATGTGTATTTCTTGGAACTATTGGTGCATTTGAAAGATGCATACTTGTTCTCATCAACATCTCTGGTCTCTTTCCTTACACAGGTGTTCATTGCCCAGTCCAGATCTTCTGGCAGTCACAGAGACGTAGAGGATGAGGAACTGACCCGAATCTTCGTCATGATTCCCAAAACATTTACTGAAGATGACCTGAAAGAGACTTTCAAAGTACAGCACTAGTCTCATGATGACGTTTATTTACACTCTCATCATCTATACCGCTTTTCCAGGAGACTTAGGGCAAAAGGTGGGGTACACCCTTGTTACACAATTCTGACAATTTGGGCACACCAGTTAATCTAATCTACATGTTTTTGGACTGTGCACAATGAGAACATGCAAACTCCATGCACAAAGACCCAAAGCGAGAATCAAACCCAGACCCTAGAGGTGTAAGGCGACAGTGCTAACCACTAACCCCCCATGATTTCATTTGAAAATTTATTACATTTCCAGCACAGTTTGCATTATTTTTCATTTATGTTGCATACAGATTGTTTTTACTGGTTTAACAAATGCAATTCAGGCTGTATCTGTTGACCAAAATTATCTTTTTTTTGTTTGTATAAGAACATTAGTTATACATTACATCTTATTAGAACAGCAAAGTTCTGGGTTCATTTCGCACTTCGGGTTTGTGTTCAAGGAGTTTGCATGTTCTCCGTGTGCTTGGTGGGTTTCCTCTGGATGCTCCGGTTTCCACCCAAAGACATGCTGATTAGGTTAGTTAGCATTTCCAAAATTGCCCTAGTGTGTGAAAGAGCATGTAAGTGTATGTGTGCCTTGCGATGGGTCGGCATCCCGTGCAGGGTATACTCTGCCTAATATCCCAAGTCTCCTGGGATAACTAGTTAAATCTAGCTAACATCTGATAATTAATGCTTAAGTAGTAATTGTTCCAGTATATTGACACAACTTTTTAAATTTTCCTTCTTTCCTTAATCCTCTCATTCTTTCCTTATTGACAGATTTATGGAGATATAGAATATGCCATAGTCATAAAAAATAAATCTACAGGGGAGAGTAAGGGTTTGGGCTACGTCAGATATCACAAACCCTCTCAGGCTGCCAAGGCTATAGAGAACTGTGACAAAAGTAAGTGGCATGGTTGTGCTCCTTCTTTGCGGTTTAGTGTGAACACTTTATCGTGGTGAAACATGAGCATGTGTGTAAGACATTTGCATCTATTTTCCCATCTCTTTCTGTCTGGTCAGCGTTTAGAGCCATTCTTGCTGAACCGAGGACGAAAAACACAGCATCAGACAATGAATATTTCGGCAACCAAAGATCAGATCACGCAGGAAATGAGCCGGGCTTAAGTGCTTACTCGTTTGGTATGTGGTAAACTTTATAGTTTTGTAGTTTCCTTGTTATTTGTTGTCAGGAGGTACATATTTAAAGTTTAAAGGATAGGTAAGACTAATGTGTCCTTCTTTGTAATGATTTTTTTTGTTATGCTGTGATTTTTACTTAAAACACAAACAGGTTGTGTTCTTTAGAATGATTTAAAACAAATACAACATTAGTGATGCCACAGGAATTATATGCTTAAATAAATGAATAAAGTTTATTAAAAAAAAATTTCATGACGTCTTGATGTGATGTCACCCCAAATGTAATTATTTCCCTAAAACTTGTTACATTTGTTTTATTTCTTTTATCCCACAGTAGATGTTTATAGTAACCTTCACTTTAGAACATCTGTAAAACACAAATCAGCACATGCTGCTATTTAGGCAACATTCACACTACCAGCTTGAAGTGACTTAATTCCTATTTTATTCATTTACATTTCTTTCGCACATGTTTGGGGAGCTCACTGACGTCAGTCATCACCCAATGTTAGCAATAGCTGCTCCAACAGCTAAAATGGGGCAGCTTTCTTCCTTCATCTGAACTGCAGCAAATACAGTCGACTAACTGCTTGCCATCCTCCAGAGCAAAACCCCAAGCATATTTTTGCTTACATCATATAAAGTCCAATGTTTTAAATCAATGAGTGGTTACACAAACCCATGATGTGTTCTAACTCAGCTGACGTAAGCAGAGACATATCGATGTGCGCATGCATGCCATTTCAGAGGACAGACGTATTTAAGTCAGATAAAAGTCGTTTATAATTATGAATGTGGGCCGTCATGACGCGCACATGTCGCTTCAGTCTAAAAAAAAAATAAATAAATAAACGTTTAATTTAGCAATGTGGCTTGTCATTATATGTGCCTTATATTTCATGGTAAACCTAGCAGCAAAGCTTGAAATTCGGCAGCATACCAATTCAGTACTGAAGTGTGTGTGTTGTCTTGCAGGTGCAGAGTCTGGTAGTTATCCTGCTGGAGAAGGATGGAGCTCTGACTTGATAACTAGGTGCCTGATGGTGTCATCGCGTGCACCCATTGCTCAGGAGCAGATTTATAGCCTGTTTGATCTGATCCCAGGAATGGAGTACTGTGAAATGCAGAGGGACCAATATGGGTTCAGTAAAGGTATGTTGTCTATAACACTTGAATGAATTATTCTGTGCCAGGTAGACACCTCTGTTTCTCTGTGCAGTTGATGCTGCATTCTTAGTTAAAATATTTGTGCATGTATATACTGTATGTAATTGCCATTATTATGAAATGTTAAAGTGCTGCCTGCTGATGTAGTTGATCCCTTCTCATAATGTAGTTGTTTTTATTGTTTTAGTTGTATTTATTTATAGTAAGCTCCAGGGGTCCGTTCTTCGTACGTCGCTTGAAACATCCGAGATGAATTCACAGATCTAAGATGAGATCATCGCGCTAATTACGATGCGGCTAATTCGGTTCTTCGAGCACACCTGTTGTTGATGATTAGTATTGCTGGATTGAGTTGTCTAGGATTATTGCGCGTTCGTGCGTTTGTTTAAAAGGCGATATGCATCGACAGTAGAAACACTGATCACAACCCCTGCGATTGGTTGACGAAATGGCAAAAGAGCAGCTCAATTTTTTTTTCTCAAGCGGAGCAAAAGCTTTTATTAGAGGGTTATGGAGAATTTCAAACTTTAATTAAGATAATTAAAAATAAAAATAATTATTAAATACGTGAGTGCTGCCCGTGTTACATGTTATATGTGTGTGTGTGTACATCACCAACCTTTCCAATTTTTATTAAGGTGTATCCATATAAATGAATATACCCTGTATATTCATATCCTATTTGTATTCATTTAAAATTAGCTGAACAAATTTTATATTTTAAGTATTCAAGTACTTAAGTAACAGTAACTGTCACCTCAAAGTTCCACCAACTTACATCTAAAGCGGCTCAGTGGTAGGTGCTGCGCCTGCCATGCGAAAGACCCGGGTTCCCTTCCCGCGCTGGATTGAATTTACTTTATTTGCAACAAATTCAAATATTGATGGTTCTGTTTACTTAAAATTGGAAACATCATTACTTAAAAAATATATGTAACTTATTACCTCAAATATTTTGAGTTTTGCCAACTTAATCGGGTTTACAGTGTAAAAGTGAAGTAGAAGATGAAGTATATTGTCATGCTGTGCTAAAGGATCCTGTCTATCACGCAATACACGAGGAATTTGAAAAACTCTGCGTATAATCCTGACACCTTCAGTAACCGGTTGCTCTCTCATAATCAGACAAAACATGACTGAGACAGATTTGAGAAAATAACCTCCACTTATATAGACGCAATCGGGGGATAGAATGTTACATATTATTAGACACACACGGAGATTAACACACGAATGATGAGCACAGCCACACACACATGTATACATATACTGTATTTATGTTTAAATACATCCATCCTTAAATATATGCAAGATAGTTTTCTTTTCCCACGTGAGTCAGTCCGCGTCAGTCAGTCAGGTTCTTTAACCAATCAGATGTGATCTCGCCATTTCAACCAGTCATAACCCGCCAGGAGCGCAGCCTAAATCCTGTTTACATGAAATAAACCTGCTCCCGAGCAGGTTTAAGCTTACGGACATGTTGCTATGACAGCAAGCGCGAGATTCGCTTCGAAGAACGAAACAATCCAAAATCAGGACAAATCCACAACAATCAAATCCAGCTAACTGAGTTAGCGACGTACGAAGAACGGACCCCAGAATTATTGACATGATTTGAAAGACGAGTAAACAATGTCAGTATGGTTTATAGTTTGTTATACTGAAATGACAGAAATCAAATTAATTATAGGCCTTTTTGTCTTTATTTTAAAAATGTTTAATATACCTCATCAGTTATTTGCAGTCCTGCATTTAGTACCTAAACACCTGGTTCCAAAGTCTTGGAAGTCACGTCTAGTGAGCTCCAAGTGCATATGGCTGGTAGTTGAGAGAGGCTATGGTAAATTGTTTGTTAGCATGGAGTTGGCAGTAATTGGCAGTATTTTTCGAATGAGTTATTTTGAAACATTTTCTTAGGAAATCCTAATAATATTTGTTGTCCACAGGCCAGGCTATGATTCGTTACAGTAATCTGGGTTCAGCTGTATATGCTAAAGATAAACTGAATGGCTTTGAGTATCCACCTGGAAACAGACTTTCTGTGACTTTTATTGATGATGGAGAGGACAGGACCAGGTAGAAACCACCTCTGAGCTTTTATTATTTATCTTAACCTTAAATATACTGTACATCATATGGACCTCTCATGTTAGATAAACGTGCACACTTTAATATTGCGGGTTTCCTTCTCTCACAGCCCAGTGGGGAAGATGGCTATGCAGTTGGTTGCAGCCCAGATGATGTCTATGGTGTGGAACGGCCCTGCTGGAGCACAGTTAATGAAGACCACTGCAGTAAGCAACACTCTTTAAATACCAAAGCGTTAGAATGTTATACATGATGGATCAAGCAGTATATGCATATAATTCCAACAACTAAGTTCGATTAAGCAAAGGTCAGAAGCTCAGTCAGGACCTGAAGCAACTTGTCTTGAGATTTGACTCTCTTTCAAGTAATAGTTCTTTCCCTGCCTGTTTTCACCAATATTAGCAGTTCCAGATTAGGATTTGTTGGGTTTAAAAGAGGAAAAAGTGTTTCCGAGATAAGTTTCAAGCTAAGAGAAGAAGAGTTATTGCTTGTTGTGTCCGGCGCACTTTGATGTACTTACTGGTCCAGGCCCGACCAACCAGGAGACAGACACACACACACACACACACACACACACACACACACACACACACACACACACACACACACACACACACACATACACACACACACGCATGATGTCTGAAGATCTTTGTTTATTCTCAGCAAAGAGAGCACATTTAAAGGGGTGCTATGTCCCGAGCATCAAAAGAACCAGTCATTAACATGTCAGGAGACAAGAGAGGGGAAATACATTTGCATTCTCCTGGTTAAACAAAAGGGTCTGTCTGGATGTATATTCGTCTGGTTATAGGCTATAGAAGGTGTTACCACATAAAGCATCAGGAAGCACAGTGTTCAGTGTGAGCTGTTCTCAGGGTACAAGAATCTTCTTATTAGATTGTAATGCCTTACAGGGTTAAATAACTTTTTTATATATAATTTTTTTTATATCCTCATTTTATCATCTCCTCTAACTAGCTGAATGAAATTTGTCTGCAGGGTTATGCAACACCTTCAATGCCCCAGAAGCCACGTGTTCAGACAGACGTGGTTCTCCCCTCTCATAAGAAGCTGGCTCCTCCTGACAGTGTGGTCAAAGAGAGGCTTTTTGTTATCTTTAACCCCTCACCACTGCCTGTAGACATACTGGAAGATGTGTTTTGGTGAGTGCAAAGGCAGTGTTTTTTATTTATTTATTTATTTTTTAAGGTGTATAATAAATATAGTAAATGTTCAGGCCCAATCAGCACACACAAGCCAATTTTGAAAATTTGCTCTTCAGTTAAAAAAAATAGTTCCACACAAACAGCATTGTTTGAATATATTTATATTAATATATAAAAATATAAAAGAATGATTTTAAAATGGTAATGTGAGTAATACAACTGTGATGGTACCTCGTTGACTCGTATGCTTAAGATTTATATATAGATGTCTCAGCCGGATCAGGAATCTCCATAAACAGTATGCTTTGTTCTGTTAGAACAATAGATTCAAGAGCAATGTAGAGCTTCTGTACAAGGGTGTAATAACAAGACAGAATAAAAATTAAATTGCAGGACATTGACAGATAAGAAATTTAGCAACCTTGTGCAGGGTAAGGCTGTTTTTAAAAATTCTCCCTCTTGGTAGGTGCTTTCAAAAACCTTTTTCTTTCTTTGTGTTCCAATAATGAACATGTGAAAGAATATATTTTTATCTATCTATCTATCTATCTATCTATCTCTCTGTCTATCTCTAATTTTTTCCCCTTGCTGCAGTCGTTTTGGCTCTTTAGTGGAGGTCTACCTGGTGCCAGGCCGGAACGTCGGGTACATTAAGTATGCTGAGCGAAAGCATGCGAATGACGCCATGGCAACACTTCATGGCAAAGTGGTAAACGGCGTGAAAATGAAGGTCATGCTCGCTGATCCACCTAAAGAGGAGTCTCACAAAAGGCAGAGAACTTACTGATTTGGCTCCTAAACTGGCTAAGGTAAGTCACACTTCCTGGTAAGGCATTATCTTTAGTCCCATCCCATTATTTGGCTAACTACAGGTGCTCATGAAGGTGTTTATTGATATCGAGTTGACTATCAATGTCATCTTAGCCATTTACAATAATAAAAATAATAATAATAACAAAAAGACATAGACAATTTATTTATCATGGCTTGTCTTGACTTTTTTGACTCTGATTTTTAGTTTTGACTCTGGTCCCTCGTCTTAAAATTTGTGTGTGCTTGTAATCAAGTAACATTCTCTCTCGCTGATGCCTTCATGCCACTCAAGACCAGGTTTAAAGAAAACCTTAATCTTTTGCAGGTCAGAAAAGCAATCTATCTCAATTTTGTGCTAATGATATTTATCTTCTCACTTATTTTCAGTTATTGAGTATAAGACGAAATTGGGTTACATGTTGTACTTAAAAACAAAAACAAAAACAAAAACCCAAGGGTTATCATGCTGATGATTCCATAGTCTTACAATTCACCAGTTTCTTCATGACCTTTTCACCTTTCTTCTTCTTTTCTGTGCTTTGTTTCGCATCTCTGGGATCTATTTTTCTTTACATTTCATACACAGAAAAAAAGGACTATTGTTATAGTGACGTCCTCAAACCTTTGCAGACCCTTTAGGCACAATTCGGCTTGATGGGTGAAGTCTGACAAACACATATGCGCGCGCACACGCAGAGAGAGGAGGCAGATATCACAGCAGGGTGTTCTTGTATAACTGGTTGTGCTGTCTTTGTTCCTACAGAGTTTAAGTGACATGACGCATGACCTCGACATGACTGGACGGATTTTTACGATGACACGACCTCATAGCTACAGACAGTGACTACTGTAAATATATTGTGATGCTGTTTGTGATGTTTTGTTATGAAGATGATCGCAATGTCTCCTTCAGTCATCTTTTTCGTATATATGATTTGTAAAATACACCTCTAACCGGTGTAAACATCAGAAGACTCTGAACACAAAGTTTAAGTTGACGGAACACACACAGACACCAGACAATTATTTACTGTGTGCAGGTTTTTTGTTTCATGTCTATGGTTTTATTGCTAATAAAAATCCATCTGAATTGCTTTGTCATTGTTTTTTTTCCCCCCTAACGGTTAAAATAAGCATTAGTAATTATAGCTTTGATTAAGGTTATCCCCAACAGTGCAAAGATACTGCGAAGTTGTGCATATTGCAAGCACAGAGTAAACAAAATGTATAGTATGTAAAATGATGTATACTAAGTTCATATTAAAGGAGTACAATTATGCAAGTAAGTTTTTTTTATTTTTTTTTTTACTGTATTTATGTGGCCCGAGTTACTAATTTCTCATCACTCACTCATTGTGTATACCGGTTTATCCTGTATACAGGGTCACGACGAGGCTTTTGTGAGCATGTGGGCATGAGGCACTAAACAGGTTGTCAATCCATTGCTGGGAACATAAGCATATATACACTCATGCTTATTTACACGCTATGGGCAATTTGGCAAATTAGCCTAATCTGCGGGTCTAGCTGGAGATCATGCAAACTTCATGCACACAGTCCTAAGATGGGAATCAAACCCTGGACCTTGACCCAAGCCACTGAGACAAACATAAATTACATATTGCAATTTTTTAAGTTGTGCAGTCTGCCTGTAATCTACATTTACAGCATTAGGCAGATGCCTTTATCTAGAGTAACATTTATATGTCAGACATTTGAGTAGTTTAAGTCCACAGTGGCAATTTGTGGGTGCTGGGGTTTGAACCTGAAACCTTCTGATCAGTAGTCTGACACCTTGGCCCACTGATAAGGCCAGTCATATCAGTTATATAGAATGACTCAAACTAAATTGAGTGATTTACCAGATACAAGTGTCATCATAAATCCTGTGGTTTCTATCCAGGCTATGTTGGGCATCCAGCACGTCTCAGATTAACGCTTGTTTGTTCAAAGGGAGATCAGCTAGAGCCATGGCTGTATTTCTTATCGTGAACACACAGCAGGACCTGTTGCTCTCCACCAGGTGGCAGCTGTTGTACAGTGAGCGCAATTAAAGCTGTCCTGTGCTGTGTGATCGATGCGATGTTTGTGCAGCTGTAATGAGGTAGAGCCATTAATATGCCAACTGACACCACCTAAATTAGCTGTGATGAGTCTTCATTCATCTAATGTAACCTGATATTTTCACGACCATCATTATACTGTATATTGTAGAAGAGTCTGCAGTTAATCACCTCATTATTATTATAGTAAATATGATGGTGCTTGTCTAATGTGATCCAGAGCAAACCTGATGAAGGTCTGTTACTGAGAATGGACCCGAGTGTGGATTTCCTGGGTTTTAATAAATATTTGGTCTTAAATGTACGAAGGCAGCCATGATTGAGATATTTGATGCAGAATTTTTTTTTGTTTGTTTGTTTTTCAGTATAAGGCTTAGTTTTTATATATGTTGTCAGAGCAACTCCAAACCTGCAGCTCTTGTGGGATGTTCCTGGTCTGCAGTGGCCAGTACCTATCAAAAACAATCCAAGGAAAGGAATCCAGTCAACCAGCAACAGGGTCATGGGTGGCCAAAATACCGATGATGCACTCGGGGAGTGAAGGCTGACCGGTGTAGTCCGATACGATAGAAGCGCTAGTGTAGATCAAATTGATGAAAAGGTTAATGATAGATGATAGAAATGTGTCAGGACACCAAATGCATCACTTCTCAATATTAGGTGGGTGGTCTT
The DNA here is from genome assembly GCA_011419295.1 of Clarias macrocephalus. Lineage (NCBI taxonomy): Eukaryota > Metazoa > Chordata > Actinopteri > Siluriformes > Clariidae > Clarias > Clarias macrocephalus. The sequence continues at coordinate 7,620 of JAAGKR010003921.1, read as the reverse complement.
AATGTTATGGCTGATCGGTGTAAGTTTTTTTGTTTTGCTCATGCGTTATCATTTATCATATAACCATGAGCCGCTCCGGCTTTTGCGCAGAACCAGCTGTGCGCTCCAGCCTGTGTTGGGCTAAGCCCCGCCTTCTATGCGCCGATTGGTCAGCGCGATTCTAGATGCGCCTGGATTGGCCAGGGCCCAGCGAGTGTCCGTAGGTGTGGCTTTAAATTGAAATCCAAGCCAATCCCAGTGCAGGAGGCGGGGTTTGTCAGAATACGGATGGGAAGAGAGAGAAAAAAAAACGAGTGGGTCCAGTCCAGCTCTTAGTTTTGCTCTGACTCTGAAGTCATCTTTACTGCAGGGAGGAGCGTGCACGAGCATCTGTCTCTGGTGCGTTCAAATTCAACCGTTTACAGCAGTTTCCTGTGCTTTTACTTTGGGTAGCGTATTTATTGCCTAAAAATAATTTTACTCTTAGCACAATAACCATGCACCATCATCAGAGAAACACTGCGACCTGCTGACGGAGAAACAGACTGAGGTGCCTGATTACAGCATCCGGAACTGGCCGCATCGGGTTCATGCGCCAAGGAGATGGACCTTCCAGCTAACGGTTAGTAGGCAGCTCTTTGGACATGTTTAACATGATTCATATTTATTCGTTTCTTTCTATTTTTCGCATATGCGTTCTTTTATTTTGTGAACCAGATCCAGCCTTTGTCATTGCTTTGCATGCAGTGCGTTGTGGATCCTGATCAAATCATTAGAAGTAAAGACGCGTCTTAATGACATTTGGGACGTCTTTGGTATAACCTTCCTGAAAAAGACACCATGGTCATAATAAACATTTAATAAATCCGTCCTATCGATTTATACACATGAGTGATCAGGAGTTTGTCCTGCAAACATATGATGAGGACATTAATGGGTGACCTGCATCCTGATACCTGTCCATCTGTCCCCCATCTAATCCCTGTCTAGGAACACTCCAGTGTAGTGACATGTTTAAACCTAAACCTTCACCTCCAGTCATTTGTTTCACGTGCTCAGAGGGCTTTCTGACACATGCAACGTGTCATGATATAAGATCAATTAATTATACCTGTCCACACGTCTTGATTTGAAGAGCCGAAGAAATGGACATCTTACCTTTTAAAAAATTTTTTAGGCAGCAAGGTCAAGCAGTGACATTGCAGCATGGACCTAATAGACTCCCGGCATTCTTTAATACAGCTTTCGGATATACTAGATTGATAAGTGCAAGGTTTTTGTTTTTCAGCCTTACTGTAAAATCTTAAGAAAGTTGACTGGAAAAGGGGGAACGGAATCATCCTGCTCTTTTATGTGTTGTGCAATACATCAGTTTGTTGTCATATCAGATAGGACATGCAAAATGGCACTGCATTATCTAAAAAAAACTTAGAGAGCTCTTTATTTCTTGACTGAAACCGTAGTCTCTGATCTAACCGTACATGCCGACATCAGAATGTCTAATGTTTCTTTCAGTGACACAAACTGCTCACATTTGATAACATGTCCTAGTCTGACCTGTTTCAGGAATTGTCTCATTCATTCAATCATTCATTCGTTTTATGAATCCCAGTTACCTGGTATCACCCAAATGAGGATTTGTTCCCTATTGAATCTGGTTATTCTCAAGGATTCTACTTATTGTCATCTATAGGAGTTTTTCCTTGCCACCTTTGCCCTAGGCTTGCTCATCAGGGACAGTCTGATAATTATAATTTATACATACTGTATTTCTTCACAAACATTTATTTATTTATTTATTTATCTATTTATTTATTTATTTATTTATTATTTTTTGATCATGTAAAGCTGCTTTGCGATAATGACTGTTGTTAAAAGCACCATATAAATAAAACTAAATTGAGTTGAATTTTTCATAGTCTGGACCCTATGTCAGGGAGCTTAGGGCACAAGCCAGGGTACACCGTAGATGGGGTGCTAACCCATCACAGGGCACAAGCACACACAAATTCCTTCACCCAATGATACATTATGGGCAATTTGGGAACACCAGTCATCCAACAGAGCATGCCTTTGACTGTGGAGGAAACCAGAGGCAGAGAACTGGAGAAACTCACAAAAAATGGAAAGAACACACAAATTTCATGCATGCAGGCTGTAGGTGATATTTTGTCTCATTTCCTTTCTAGTAAATTCCTAACAACCTGGGATATGCGAAGAAAATGATTTCATTGTACTAAACATTTCATTATGTAATCTAACTATACGTTATTTCTAAATAAAATATGTTGCAAAATGCGCAGTAAACAAGATATAGTAGCTGGTAGAATGTATAGAGTGTAAGGGTAAATACAAATACAATAAACACAAAAATAGGTATATGTAACTGTGCTTCAGTCAGTTTTTGACTTTTTAGACAGTATATACATACATAGTTGTCACTGGGTGCTGTTACACCTTTGTTAAACAATTACCGGATGTGTCACAGGCCAAGCTCATTATGTCAGTGAAAATTGTTTCTTATTAAAAAGCATAGTGCTCTTATATGACACCAGTTGCAGGGATGATACTTTGTTCTAGAGTTACACTCACTTCCTTTTAACATCAACTAGACCACTGAGTATGACAGTCAGAGTCTCTTTTAATTATGCAAAAGTTACGACACTATTGCTGTCACCATGGACACACTTTGCCTGACCAATTGCAGGTGGACTGAGTCAGCAGCACATATAATGGTTTATACAACAAAGAGGTTTGTGCAAATTGTCCATACATAAAGCTTCTGTGTGTTGTGCGCATGTGTGTATGTGTATAATGTTCTGTTTTTAGCACATTTAGAGTATTTCCTAGAATTCTGTGTGTCCAGCGGGATTGGCTTGTTTATGTCTAAATAGCAGTTAGTTATGGATAGATCTCTGAACGATGCTTCTGTAGCCAAAATCATTTGGAAGGCGTAAGGCGGAGGTGTTTCAGTGTCATAGTGAAATCCCTGACTCATTTGGCTGGGTGTATAAGCTGCTTATTGCACTTAGTCACCGGCTTTTTGCTATTAATTGAGCCAATCCGGGTCCTTTCTTCCAGCACTGCGACGCAGACTTTACCATGCACTTTACATCAGAAATATCCATACCAAGCAACACACACATGCACAAAATGTTACTACTGAATGCAAGGCTGTAAAGGTGCTATTTATGATTTATGATATTTATGATCACCATTAACGAGTCATTATTTATTGATAAGTTGCTACTAAAACCTAGAGACATGGGAGTCCTAACGGATATTAAATCTATATAAGGGTATAAGATTAATTATTAATATACTGATTTCTGCCAGTTACATGGTTATAACACAAAAACAGAACATCCGAGCTGTGCTCTTGACTGGTCAAGAAGTGCCACTACTGGATGTTCACAAAGAGTACAAAACAGGGGTATCCAGGTCATTGATAATAGGAGAGCTGACCGAATGTGGAAAAGGTCTAAAAATGGTTTCCATTTATATGGTCTATGACCAAGGTTTTGTAGCAGCGCTGGATAAATTGTGCGAGGGAGTGAAAAGTCCTAGTGGCTCTTCTTGAAATGTCCCAACAATTCATAGCAAATTCTGAGGTGTCACTTATATTCTATAGGTGAATTGTAAAGGTTGAGAGACAGTTTGTGCCTGTTCGGCGTGAGTTTGGAACGGTTCCTAGAGTAGTAGAAGGTAAATCATGTTTGAAAAGTAAGCACATTGTAACATTTAATTTCCCTAATGAATAGCCAATTTGTAGGAGATCAAGGCATGTGGTGTCACAGAACTGATCAACCTCAATCCGTAGAGAATTTAAAACTGGGACAATTTAGTGTGCATACAATTTGTTTTATATACATATGTTCCTTTTGGGGTAATCTGGGCTTCACAAAATGTTTCTTGGTGGTATCCTTAGTCCCTAAGCGTAACATTTTATTCCATACAAAAAATGTTGTAATACAGTAAAATGCAAATTCTGTGATTTAAAGTCAATGAATTAAAGTTATTATATTATATTATTATATAGTCCTCTTATGTTTAAATCTACACACACTCAGGTGACTGTACAAGAACCAAACATTTTCCAAAATGATGATCTTTTTTATATATAAATAACACATTTCTTATGTAAATGCTCCTACGATTTATTCAAAAAATCTAATCCAATCATATCCAGCTTGATGCACAAGGCCCAATATTTGCACCATGTGCACAGCTATTCACAGTAACTCACACCTGCAATTTACAATTTAACTTGAAAATTATAGAGATTTGCAGGATGGGCATTCAGTTGTGTAACAGAATTAGTTCTTTACTTAATAAGTCTAAGGTTAAATGTGACATGAGAAGACATTTAGGGGAAGGCATATCGATGTATCATCCATTGATCACCAGGTAATACCTTCTATATTATCTTTGATTTCGGTTCACTACCTTATGGTGTTACTTCAGTGTTGTTTTTATTTCTACTTTGTTACTTCCTTAACAAATAATATTTCAATATTTGAAATTGAGTAATTAAATGAACAAATAGACATGAATGTTATCATTATCTTTATTAAAACACAATGCAGTAGATTGCAGTTACATCTGAGCTGTCTGTTCACATCATGTATATGAGCCATCCTCATATACATTTTAGTCATGCAAAAGACAAGGTTAAAATCTTCATTTCCATTTGGTCAGTGATAGCCCATGGTAAAGCATTTGTAGGAAGGCTCTGCCATATTAGAAGGTCATATCAGAAGGTCTGCCAAGTCGCCAGTGAAAGTTCTTCGACCCGGTCCTTAACCCTCGACTGCTCAGGTGTATGAAAGAGATGAACGTATAATGTAACTCATATAAGTTACTCTGGACACACATGCATACCAAATGCTATAATTGGAAATTTGGAGTATTTTACTTGAATGGTTCAAATAAATCAGAATTGCCCCCACTAAGGACCTGTCCTAAATTAGAGACGATTCTTGAAGAAATTGTAATTGTTTTTCATGTACCACTTTTCACTTTAAGTCAAAATCTCAGATTGGTTGGTCTCAGGTAGTAGGAAGTCCAATGTAATTTTCTTTACATACTTCAAATCTCCAATTATGGCATTTGGGGTATAACAGCAGAAGACCATAATGTGTAATGCGGACACACTCTCACTGAGCACTTTACAATTGGAAAAACATCAGCTAATGCTTTTCTGGTCACCATAGTTGTAAAGGGTTACGGTGTGTCACACAAAAAGTGTTCTCTGACCTGAGGTGTTTCCAATGACTGAACTTTGTGAAAACACATTGCATGTCGGGTGACGGATACCCCACCCTGAAGCTTATATCTGTCGTTTCTGTGGCAGTTGCTTACAGGGTGGGGTTGCCAGCTTGATACCCGAGTGTATCTCAGTACTTGGGGGTGAAGGACCTTGCTCAAGGGTCCAACAGTGGCAGCCTGGCAGGGGGAACCAGGGACCACCTGATCAGCAGTCCAACATCTTAAACCCTGAGCCAGCCCTGCGCCCACATGATGGCTGATTGTGTAATTATAAAAACGAGGAGGGGTACAGGGGATCTTGGTAGTGTGGCCACATCCACATACGCTGCAGCAGATAAAAGCTTAAAATGCATGCGCTGTTATATTTGCTTAGAGAATTCTCCTGAGAGTCACAATGGCTACGCTAGAAATATTTTATTTGAAAGTCTTTTTGTCTGAGAACAAGTACGGGGCCATATTGCCATTTTTAATGTTGTTCTTGTATACTCAGCCCTCCTTTTGAGATATTATCATGCAATTTTGCAGTCTGAACATAATATTACTAAACAGGGATGCCTCTGAGTGCATGATAATTGAGAAACTCGGATGCAGTAAAATAAACAAAACTTACTTGGAAAAAGGATTGAAATGGTAACAATAGTGTAGACGTGGCTGTGTAGAGGACATAATCTGTCCTGTGGCGTGTGTCTGTAAAGCTTCTCATGGGCTCTAGGTAAGTGGCAGTATCAAAAATGAAACCAACTGAAGCAACAGCGAGCATTGAGTTTTTAAAGTCTTGTAGGCAAAGCCATATGTAAATGATTGTGGCCATGGCCACTTGTGTCAGAATGTATGTCTCACTTCCACATACATCTCACTTGCCTCCAGCGCTGATTGCCCTGCGCTTTGTAAAGTATGATAGACTCCAGCTGTAGCTCTCAGTGGCAGAACTTATTACACAGCTGATTTTTAATAGCCAACTCAATGGCTAAAGGACGTTTTAACAACTAGGAGGGAAATGACTTTCAAACAACTAATGAATTTAATCCATAAACAAGTGCACAAATCCTGTTTGTTAGCTAAATCCTCTGACTTGAGCGATATAACTAGAATACCCACCATTACCCAAAGACTATCACATGCTTCCTGATGCCAGCTGACCACATCCTATCAAACTGCTGCTCACTGCAGCTGGGGAGCGACGTATCACACAAAGCGCTATCCACCCCTTCTGTGAGCTGACAGATGCCCGTGGTTGGCTAGTGATGTGATGTGGCTAATGGGTTTATTAATGATACTTTAGTCATATACTCATGAGTAATCTGATAATAAACCCAGTAGCCACATTACATGTGTGGGTAATCCATGCGTCCCCACCAAGAGAGCACGGCCGATCTGCTCTCTAGGGTTTCGGCTACAGATAGCTGTAGCATCAGCTGGGAATCACACTCACGATCTCCGGTTGATAAAAACTTTCCACTCGAGAGCCCAGAAAAGTGGTATACTTTTAAAAGATGGCACAGACCACAAGTTATGTGTGTGTGTTATTTAATGGATAGAAAAACCTAAGTTTGGGTTGGTATCTGCCATCATTTTAAAAAATATGGTCTTATAGGGTGTTATCAAAAATCCTGAGTTAGGATAAATTAGGATAATTTTTTTTTAAATAATACATTGATAAATCTAACTAATAATACCACCTGAATCACCAGTTCCTAGTCATATCTCTGATATTAGCCTGAATGGATAAAATGATGGGTTATGCCTTCACCTGATCAGATCTATAGATGGTGGAGCTTGCTGATTCTTTTTTTTCAGAGGCTTAATTAAGGTCAGTCGCTTCATTTCTTTTAATGAACTTGGATAACAGATAAGTATGCGTACCTTTATGGTAATATTAGTCCTATGATTTATTCACTGTCCTCAGGAACGTTACTTTACATTACTTAGTGCATCTATATCACGCAGCTTACGACCTAAGAGAGAAGAAGATAAATAATTGAAATATGGGCAAAATCGATTCAGTTATGAATCACAATTCTTTTTTTAGCTTTATGATAGAGATCAGCCAGTTGATCAGCCAGTGACTAGAATTAGCTGGTTTTCAGTTGGACTGGCCATTACCAGTGATCGTCCGATCAGCCTCAGATATAACTGATTATGTACCAAGTGCATGAGCTTCTGGGCGGAGCAACGGAAACGCATTTTATGGAGTTACATTATTAAAAATCATATTTTGGCTTTTAAAATCATGCGTTAAAAGCCTCCGATCTGGCTTTTTCTCCAAACTCTCTATGTGAATTAGTCTCAAACCCACTCATTACCCACGCTTACACCAGTCTTAAAACACTGTGAGCGCAAATTAGTCGAAAATCACGAGCGTTTGACTTAGGA
>JAAGKR010003920.1:0-67986 GCA_011419295.1 Clarias macrocephalus | reverse complement strand
AATTAATTAATTAATTAATATATTTGTGGTGGTATACTTTTTACACACAAGCATCACAGCATCCTGTGTGCAAATTATTTGCTCAGTTTGTTTAGAATTGTAACATTAACAAACTCTTAATGTAGAATGTAGAATAAGTTTTACATTAAAATTAATGTAGAATACCGGTTATTTATATTGGCACTGCTTCCAGAATGTTCCCCTATTTGTGCGCGAGTACTTTGGGATAAGCTCCAGTCCTCCCGAGTCCCTGTATAAGTGGTATAGCAAATGAAATGCACATGGGTATCATGATATCATAGTGGGTACTAATTACTAATTTAAAAAAAAAGTTGAAACAGCAAATATTTGGAAAGAAATAATTAATTGCTTGTTCAAAATATTTACTGTTGTAACAAGATAGTAGTTTTAAAAAAGTAAAACTGACAAGATATTCAGTAGAAAGGAAGTCAAAATAATACGAGATATGAGCCAGGATGATGTACTGTAGAAATTGGAAAATATGGAGGATGTAAACTTTTGTACTGCACTATAAAGGATAGTTTCCTTTTAATACCCAGAAGATGGCAGCATATTCATAATGCAATGCAGGATGAATTCTGCATGTTTTCAAACAATCTGCCAGACTGCTGCTTTTCTGTATAATAAAAAGTAAGGGAGCCATTAAACACATGAAATTATGTCTGTATTCTGTACGAATAGGTTTAGATGCAAAAGGCAACTAAGCGTAGGTGACTGAAGTGGCTTGATCCTTTGTTGCATTTTGTTACAAAGCTCTAACAATGGAGACTCTTTCCAAATATGCCAAATAAACAACTATCCCACATGTTTCTCTACTTTCTCCCCTGCAGAGAGCTGCAATGAAGAACTGTTGCCCTGTTTGGAAGGGTTTTGTCATCCTCAGCGTGTGAATCTACGGACCAGCAGATGAACTTGAAGAATATAGAAACAAACAAAAACATGTGGAGTTGTTGGTTTTTTGGATTCCTTTGAGGAGAAATGTACATTTATCACAATCTGCATAGGACTTATTTTTCAGAGTTCCTCAGGAACACTGAGTATGATATCTTCCGTAAAAAAATAATCCAACAATAAACACACAATCTTCAACTTCATTTTCAAACCAAACCAGCTTCAACCAGAGAACTACCGGAGCCGGTTATATCACCAAACAGCTTGGTATTAAAGTTAGGACTTCATTAGAGGGAAAAGACTTCATCTTGAAACAACATCAAGAAGAGAGGTTTTTTTATTTTTGCTTTTTTGGGAAGGAAATGCATAACTGTGACTCATAATTTGGTCTAACATTTCAGTACCTTAAGATTCATTTAAAAAAAAAAAAAAAAACCCAGATCTGTGTCTTTATGAAGGTTTTTCATTTCTAGTCACATTTCAGGAACTAATTCTAAAGAATTTTCATTGTCTTCTTCTTATTTGTAATATTTTAATCTCAGCATCAGCATGACCACATAACGTAGATGTTGTAAATGAAATGAAGTTCAAGTGTTGCATCTTTTGAAGTATTTCATTCTCAAAGACATTTGTGTTCAAGTTTATAGACAAAGGTTTCATAAGCTGTATGTAATTATACACCGTCTCCCTTTGCACCAATAAGGACCTGACCCGTGACCCTCGACCCCTGACCTGTGACACTTTTGTATCTTAGTCACTTAGCTTTTGTAGCTTCTTCCATAAGCGTATTCTAATATTCTATTTTTTTGGACGTGTAAGACTTTACGGCTTTTTATAGACATGGGGGACACTGGGTAAAAATGCCAGACAGATTTGTAGGTCTTCGAAGTTTTAAATATATTGTTCTATATCTCCTTTATTCCTTCTCATGCATTTACGGTGGATTAAATTTTAGTATGTTTTCACTGTATCGGTATATTTGCTTTTTTTTTTTTTATCTTAAATTATTTAGATGAGTTTTTTTTTGATAATGATTTATCAAAAAGACTTGAATAATAAATGATTAAATAAATTCTGGAAAGAGACTTGGTCACAGTCCATGCCTCTTATCACCAAAATTGTAATAAGATCAATCTGGTTTTCGTAATGCACAATAAATACATTTCTATCTATATGTAAGGTAGTATTAAGAAAAACTGTACTAATATCCATAACTAGGTGTGTGTAATACAGTGGAACTTTCGATTATGAGCATAATTCATTCCAAAAGCATGTTCATATGTCAAAACACTCGAAAATCTAAGTGAATTTCCACCATAAGAAATATCAGATTATTTGTTCCACAACCCCCCCAAAAATCATAAAAATAATGAATACAAAATATAAAGTGAAAATAAAACAAATTAACCTGCAACATTAACTGAAGTTTTGAAAAATGTACAAATAAATCTAGCCAGATAAGGGTTTCCGTTAGTGTTTATGCGCGCATGCGCTGTGTGTGTGTGTGTGTGTGTGTGTGTGTGTTTGTGTGCGAAGCTAAAGTAAGACAAGAGCAGGAATGAATGCCTCCCCGTTCCCTCCTCTCTTATTTGAGAGGGGGGAGGACTACTGTGCTGGATGACTTTCACACGCACTAACGTAAACACTGTTTTATCGTGAAAATAAACAAAAAATCTCTCTGACACTCGAGCTCGTGCACTAACTAACAGAATCACTGCTGTAAAGTAAAAATAAAACAAATTAACCTGCACTTTACCGTTGAAAAGAATCGTGACAGAGCAGTGTGTCTGTGAGAAGGCGAGAGGAGGAGGGACGGGGCAGACTATCCAATGATGCACGCACACACATACTTGCGGAATCAGTGCAGGCTGACAGATAGAGAGAAAATGGATCTTTAACCTCTCTAATGACATAATAAATAAACACATACAGATGCTTTAGGCGCACACACATGATCACAGTGTTATAGTAGACAGTACACACACGCACGGATGTTGACTATACAAGTGAGAGACGCGCACTAAGACCAATCATTGGAGACGATTACCCACAATTCGCGAGATATAGAGAAACCATTGGCTCAGTTGTGATCACCTGACGCTTAGTGGCAAAACAAGCGAATGCGTGCCAAATGATGCTCAATGATCACTGATATTTGGTAAATCAAGGCATGCTCGTTTTTGAAGTCAAAATTTATTTTAAAATTTAGCTTGTCTTGGGGAACAATCGCAAACCGGATTACTCGCAATTCGAGGTTCCACTGTACTTTACAAAGCATGCCTATAAATACAACTTCATAATGTCAAGCTTTATAATGCATTATATATCCTTTTCATAAGAGAAGCATTAATGTGCATGAAGAATAAAGACTGTACAGCAGTATGCTGTAATAAACCACTAAGTTGGCAGATCGTATGCTTTAGAACGTTATAACCATGTTGTCTTTTGAACAGTTATAATGCATTATGTAGCCTTGACTTACTGTACAGTAAGTGATAAACTTTAAAGTGTTTGCATGTAACCATAGCTGCTCATGAGCATTTATACAGACATGTTCCAGGCATTATAATGTATCACACATGCTTTATAATACAATATATAATATGTTAATAATCATTGATGCACAATTCATAGGAAGTGTTAATACATCTTTAATGAATTTAAATTAATTTTATACACATACATATATACACATACTTATACTGGTTTAACTTCCAGACCAACTTAATTTTTTTCCCTTATGGACAGATATAATGTGTTATGTAGTAATATATAATTATATATAATTATATATCAATCATTATATTTAGAATTATAATGATTGAGCATGCAATCGTAACTACTTTAAGGCATTTATACAGACTTATAACATACATTGTGAAGTATTCTTATGAACCTCTTATGATGTTTGCTATAAATCTAGTGCTATATAATGCATTATAATTAGGAACATGTTTTGGTAGATTAATATACAAACTTGGCTTAATGCTCAAAACGAGAACCTTTTATATGTTTTTCTTATGAACAGATATAATGCATTATGTAACATAAAGTCATATGGTTAAACTTATAAAGTGTATTCATGCAATCAGAAATACTTATAAGCATTTATACATACTTATTCAAGGAGTTATACGGTATTATGTAAGCTATTATGTATACATTATGCATACAGTGTTCTTAGGAATGTTTATAGCTTGGAATGTATACTTGTCCTAAATAGAGCAATTTACTTCCACCTCCAAGACGCATCATCAGGAAAGAGATTAACCAGTGTTTAGAGATCTACAGTAGAGATGCCTGATTCATGAACTTTTCATGCTTATAACATATAATTATAAAACTGTATAAAAACATTTTTTTCCCCGTTAGAATATAGGGAGCAGATCAGTTTAACAGCCCCGGCCTCAGAAGTTTCTTCATATCAGCTGGCAGGCTGCTGTCAGTGTGGTGGGATTAACGCCGTTCTCAGGGGGTCACCCCTCACAGGAATAAGTCAGCCTGGAGGCCACGTCCCTAAATCGCCTCATACGCTGGCACTTGTACTCGAATGAGGCAGGATGCCGATGTCGTGTACAGTACATGCAGGTCACTTGGCGTGTTAGGTCACTTGTTGTGGGTATTACACTTACAGCAGCGCTGACACAGTCATATTATATTGAAGTTATATTCAATTTTTATCAGTCAGAGCAATATATTGAAAATATACAAGTATAAATAGATGTATAATAGTTTTCTAAAGAGCAGTGTGCATAAAGCAACATAGCACCTACATGTCCTTCTTCATGATTTCCGATAACTACAAAAAATATTTATAAACGCTTATAACATAAGACTACCCTGTGAAATAATAGGTCAAGATAAAATTTGTCATTGCAGTCTTATGTAGGTGCAGTGTAGCTTTATTCATACCATTCGTAAATGTTCCTTAATTTGTATTTATTTATTGTATTCAATAAATTTTTAAGACCAATATTCATAACATAGCACCTACATGAGACTGTCATGAAATCTGATAGAACCCTACATTAACATTCATAAAGGCTTATACCAAGAGACATCATTTGTCATAAAGCCTGGCTTTGTCAGTTAAGTGCCATAGTCTTAATATCAAATAAAATGTTTGCCATGGTGGTGTTATATAGATGCTGAGTAGCCTTATTCACAGTGCGCTTAAATATTTTTAAATCACTTTGTTTACATTATTTGCTTTTAAGACCATGTCCAAAAGGCTACATAGCACCTGCATTATGTTTGTAAAGGTTATATCAAGAAACATCATAAAGATGACTTTTGTCAACTGGTAATTTAATGTTAAACAAAATTGTCCTGATGATGTTATGTAGGTGCTATTTAGACTTATGTATACTTTGCCTAAGAAACATTTTTCAGTACATTGTTATTCAATCATATTCTGTCGTCAGGACAGTGTGCAGGAGCTACATAGCATATAACATTTGCGACACCTGATCTAAATCGACATAAACATTCAAAAGTCTCATTGTTAGTTTTTATTTCAAGCCAGTGTCATAACAGGTGTTGACTAAGGTGTTATGTCTACTTCAGTGTCAATTCTTATGCAGTTTTGTCAAGTGTAATGAAGAGCTCATATACAGTACATGTGGTCTTATGAACACTGCTCTTAAGTAGAGTGTTGCTGAAGATAAGCTGAAAGAATGAAAGCATACAATTTCAGCTTTGTAAAATGTCTTCTCAAAGCTGTTTTTCATGTGTTTGTGAGCGCTGAGCGAAGGAGGACAGTCTAACCAACCTGCTGATGAGTAGAGACAGGTATGAGATGGGGTGGAGTGATATTCCCTGATGATTTGCTGTCATCATGTCATTTCCACTCAGACTTCTTCTCTCTGGGGCTGCAGTGAGTTTGGGTGGTTTGATCAGCTTCACTCTGTAGGAACATCCTCTAGAATGGAAGTGCAGTTTTAGGAAGGTGTGCTTTGATCATGGTGGGAGTGACTGGTACTAGTGTGTTTTTTGTGATCTCAAAATGATATCGGTTAGTGTAAAATCTATAAAGTATTATAAATTTGGAGATTGATCAAAGAAAACAGGTTTGAATATCATCATAAGGTCTTAGTGCACTTGAAGTGCACTTAATGTATTATACAGTACTGTGAGCCAGCCCTAATTTCTTCACATTTTGTTTCCTAAGAGCCAGATTTTTAATCTAGTCTTTAGAAATAGGTCAAATTAAAATTTTATTTGTAATGTACAGAACCATACACAGTATGACATGCAGTAAAATGCTTATATGACCGTCCATGAACTAAAACGGAAAGAATAGAACAGAAGGATTTTTAAAAAAGCAGTAGAGAAAACAATTAAACTAAAGATACTTTAATTAAAGATAATTAAATTAAAAATAGAATTTAAAAAATGGTTTGGAATATATAATTTTACAATTTATAAACCTACAGAATAAAATAGAATTAATATAGAAACATATTCTCCATATACAAAAGTATAAAAGTTTTTGCCTCTCATTTTCAGTCCAGTCCATGTATTGTTCATGTATAGTGATAAATAATTCATTCAAGCATAAAACACATCTAACTTGAGGCATGAACCAGTGAAAAACAGGTGAACAGATAAGCAGGTCAGTGATTAGTATACTGGTGATGCTTAACGCTGAGTGGTTGAAACAGACAAGGGGGGAAATGAGGTTGCTGCTGGGTTTGTTACATAAACAACCAGTTTTTATGTTGATTTTATCAAAATTTTATCTTTAGGCACTTTGCCGCTTGTTGTTCCAATTTCTTTTGTTTAATCTACAGTACATCATTGAACATGAAGAAATGAGGGTTAACTAAAGACTTTTGCACGGTACTCTATATTTAGTGTAGGGTGCCAATATGGTTAAAACCACTGTTTTGCAGGGAACGGACTGTACTATACGACTATACTACTTCAGATAGCATATTAAATATAAATGTCTTGTTCTTTTGCCACCTCACCTCTAAGCAAGATAGGGAAAAGAGGGCGGCTTAAAATAACCACTAACCCTCTCACTGAGCTAATGGATTTTTCAGCCTTAAAGTCCAAAAGTGACAGGAACATGAAGCTATTTTGGGTGATTTTTTTTTCTTCTTCTTGTGATGCCACATAGCTGTCTGGACGAATAGAAACACAGCCTGGTTCTGCTTTAATGAGCCTTTAGAAGATTACCTCACTTTTAAGAAAATTAAGAAAAATGCTATTTAGTCGTTGACTTTTCCACCTGTCACGCAGAATCCGCAAATATTTGAGTACAAACACTTGCTAGCAAACGTGCCCATTGTTTTTGATTTCAAAAAATGATAGTTAAAATAATATTAGGTAGTCTGCTAGCCAACTTTAATAAATGTTTACAAAATATTAAATGTTTAACAAAACTATTAAATACAGACATGCTAGTAGCATGTATTAGCATAATAGTATAATAGCCTAGTTTTAGCTAACAAAGTTGGCTAATGAGCTTAATGAATCGCATAAGGTATTACTGTCTGCTAGCAATCTAGTCCACTGATACACTATAGCTTGCTAAGTAATGTTGCTAATGTTGCTATAGTTTTTATCACAACAACACAATATTAAATTATTACTTGAATCTGTAGCTATGTGGTTTAAGACCCACCTTGCTAACAAATTTGGTTTTAGAAAATGGCCTTATTTTACAATATGATAGCCAGCTTGATGTTATTGAGGAAACTTTATTTAACTTGTGGTTGGTGAATCCATAGGCAGATGCTAGAACAAATTTGGAAATTGGCTATATGCTTTTATTCATCTCATTGCAAAACCACTGCTGTGGTCAGTAATCTGGAGGCACAGCAGATGTGTTCTCTCTCACTGAGTGCTCAACCACAAGGGTTAAGATTCTAACCCAAATGTTTATTTATGGGTATAAGTGCCGTGGAGGGCAAGCGCATGATAATCACAGCCTTATTAACCCTGATGCATACTGACAGCCTTTCATTAGGGAGACCTTATGCCCGTTTGCTCCAGGTCTGACACTCCAAACCAATCTGGCATTCAGATAAACATAGTGTCCTTAGTTCATTTCTAAATCAATGATATAGTGAAATAAAGATAGTTTTTACGCTCAGAATTGTATTCTGTGGGCAGTGTGGTGGTGTAGTGGTTAGCTCTGTGGCCTCAACACTCCAGGGCTGAGAGTTTGATTTCCGCCTCGGGTGTGTGTGCGTGGAGTTTGCATGTTGTCCTTGTGCTTAGTGAGTTTCCTCTGGGTACTCCAGTTTCCTGCCACAGCAAAAGGCATGCAGAGTAGGCTAACTGGCATTCCCAAACTGCCTGTGGAGAGTAAATGAGTGCATTTGTGTGGGTGTTTTCCCTGCAACGGATCGGCACCCTCATCCAGGGTGTATACCATCTTGTGCCCCTGGGATAAGCTCCAAACTTTCTGAGACCCTGTAAGGATAAGTTGTGAAGAAAATTAATGAATTAACTGTATTTTGCTCAATTAAAAGTCCTGGTTTGACATAAACACGCTCCTATTTATGTTATATACAGTATGTTATAAGTACGAAGTATATGTGTACTGTATGTATGTTATAAGTGCTGTGTCGTAGCTAACCCTAACCCTAACCCTAGCTGTTTTCGTATTGTTGCCGCGAAAGTTCCTCGTTTGTTTGTATCATCGTTTAAATGATACTATTTTCATCTAAACAAAATAATAATAATAACTAGTTTTAATGTCTAATACTACTAGACGTTTGCCCTTTTCCCTTTTTTGCACTTTTTTGGAGAATGCATGGACAAAACTCAAGTACGTTATCATGTCTAGTATTCAACTTGTTCAGTATGTAGAGTGCAGGATATTTAGAAGTTTTTCCTCCATCATTAGCGGTTACTTTATTTGTTATAGGTATGTGTTAGTGAGCACTCTGACGGAGAAGAAATTAGGGTCAGAGGAGCGCATCCAGACTTTAGAGAGGTTTAGAGAGAGCGAGAGCAGTGTTATTCCCGTAGCGAAAAGTCTGGGTGCAATAGGCGGAGATAGCCAGCCCCTGAGTCCGGAATTAGAGCCCTCACAGCGTGGTGAGTGGGAGACGACTTGGCGACATACTTGTTCACCGGACCACACCTCCTCTGCGCTTCACGTGTCCAACAGGTTTGCTCGCCTCGGTGATGCACCCTCTGAGAAACCTGAAGGAGCTCTGGTTATAGGAGACTCTGTACTGAGGCACATGAAATTAGCTAGGCCTTTAGGGGCGCCAGCAGCAGTGGTTAGGTGTATCCCGGGAGCCAGAGCACCGGACATAGCAGGTAATTTTAGGGCTCTAGGACAGCATAGGTTCTCTAAGATAGTTGTACTACATGCTGGAGCTAATGATATATGCCTTCGTCAGTCAGAAGTTAGCAAGAATAATTTTTCAGAGGTGATTTAATTAGCAAAGGCAATGTCAGAAGTAGTATGCTCTGGCCCCATCCCAATGCGAGGTGGCGACATAGCTTACAGCAGGTTATGGTCGCTGAACCGCTGGATGTCCAGGTGGTGCTCTGAAAATAATGTGGGCTTTATAGACAATTGGAAGACCTTAGAGGGCAAAGCTGGCCTGTTAGGGCGGGACGGGGTCTATCCCACTCTGAAGTGGTGCTGCTCTCATTTCTTGTAGTATAGTGCATAGTCTCAGAGGTCTAGCTAATCTGTGACTTCCCAGAGCCCAGGCCAGGGAGCAGGCTTCACTATATTGAGACTGTGTCTGTTCCCCGAGCTAAACACAAATTTAGAAAATCTGTTTTTAATAATTTATTTAATATAGAGACCAAAAATTCTAAGCACACTGAATACACAGCCAGCAACTCTCATCTGAAGCTAGGACTGTTAAATATTAGAACTCTCGCATCCAAAGCAGTTATTGTTAACGAAACTATCACAGATCAGGAGATTGATATACTCTGTTTAAAAGAAACCTGGATTAAAGAGAATGAGTATGTAGCTCTTAATAAAGCTAGTCCTTTTGGATACAGCTACATACACCAGCCTCGGCTAACTGGTAGAGGAGGAGGTGTCGCAGTTATTTACAATGATAGTCTGACTATCGTACAAAAACACGCATTTGAAGTTCTCTATAGTAACATAAAAAGTGTAGCTACAAATGTGAAGTCTGCTCAGTCAATCCCACTAATTATCATTTGCAGACCCCCCAGGGCATTTCTCTGTGAATTTGCAGATGTTTTTTCAAACCTGGTCATTTCTGTAGACAAAGCGTTAATTGCTGGAGACTTTAATATTCACTTTGAGAATCCAGAAGACCCTCTGGGAACAGCATTTATGTCCGTACTGGACTCAGTAGCAGCAAATCAGTGTGTAGTAGGACCCACTCATAAAGCAGGTCACACTTTAGATTTAATATTATCTTTTGAATTAAGTATAAGAAATATAACCACAATTCCACAGTTTTAAGCTATCTCAGATCACTGTCTTGTCTTAGTTTAGTTGTGTCATAGTAATAATGTACACACAGTGCCACGCTACCACATTAAACGTACATTCACAGCAAATACCACACTGAGCTGTCCATCTGACTCCACAGAACTCAATCAGGCGACTGAATATTTAGAGTCAAAATTTCGTTCCTTAGATAATGTTGTCTCAGTTAAAAGGAAAATGATTAAAGATAAGAAACTCGCTCCCTGGTATAATGACCACACGCGCACTTTAAAACATACCGCTCGAAAATTAGAACGCAAATGTCATCAAACTAAAATATTAGTTTTTCTAAGGACATGGAAGGAGAGCAACCTGAATTATAAAAAAGCTCTCAGTGCTGCTAGATCGTTGTATCTCTCCAAAATAGAGAAAATAACAAAAATAATCCTAGATTTTTATTTAGTTCCTTGGCTAATACCTTGGACAACCACATACAGTAGTGAGGACTTCATGAACTTTTAAAATAACGAAAATATTAGGCAAAAAAAAAAAATCAGGCTTTGAAACTAAACAATTTAAGTGATACAGATGATAAACTAACCACATCACATCAGAACCTAGAATACTTTAACTCCCCTTGAAGAGAATTAACTAATTTCATTCATCTCTTCTTCAAAATCATCTGTGACTTTGATCCTATACCGATAGTACCAGCAATAACAGAACCCCTGTTGAAAATAATTACAGTAACTCTTCACTCAGCAGTGGGTTTGTTCCAAAATCCTTTAAATTAGCAGTTATTAAACCGCTAATTAAGAAACCTGACCTTGTCCCTTGTCAGCTGTCAAATTATAGGCCGATATCAAACCTCCCCTTCATCTCTAAGATTCTGTTGTGCAGAGTAGTAGTGCAGCAGCTATGTTCATAACTACATAGAAATAGCATAAACGAACTGTATCAGTCAAGATTTTGGCCCCATCACAGCACATGTTAAAGTATTCCTCCTATTGACCTCTGATCAGGGTTGCATCACTATACTTGTGTTACTCGACCTCAGTGTAGCTTTTTACACCATTGATCATATTATTCTCCTTCACTGATTAGAAAATGTAGTAGGAATTAAAGAAATGGCCCTCTCCTGGCTCAGATCCTATTTGACTGATCGTTATCACTTCTTAGATTTAAATGGTGACTATATTGCATGTTATCAAGTAGAGTTTGGTGTTCCACAGGGTTCAGTTTTAGGCCCACTGCTTTTTTTTTCTTTACATGCTTCCTTTGGGGAACATAATTCGTAAGCATGGTAATAGTTTTCATTGTTATGCTGATGACACACAGTTATACGTCTCAGCAAAAGAAGATAAGAAAAACCAGCTTACTAAAGTTAAGCAATGTGTGCAGGTCATGAGACTGGATGTTAATTAACTTCCTTCTGCCTAATCCTGATTAGAAAGAAGTTCTAGTCATAGGACCACAAGCAGCTAGAAGCAAGCTTTTCGATCACACTTTAAATGGCCTTTCTGTTCCATTAAGTGCAATGGTGAAAGACCTCGGTGTGATGATAGATTATAAACTTTTGAAGCTCATGTAGATAATATTACCAGGATAGCATTCTTTCACCTCAGAAATATTGCCAAGCTAAGGAATATATTGTCACTAAACAATCCAGAAAAACTAGTTCATGCATTTACAGTATCACCTCTAGGTTGGACTATTGTAATGCCTTACTGTCTGGTTGTACAACTAGGTGCATAAACAAGCATCAGTTACCTCAGAATGCAGCAGCGAGAGTCCTCACTAGAACCAGAAGATACGAGCACATCACCCCTATCTTATCCACACTGCATTGGCTCCCTGTGAAATTTTGCATCGATTTTAAAATACTACTATTGACGTATAAAGCATTAAATGGTCTCATGCCGCAGTATCTGAGTGACCTGCTAGTGTCTCACAATCTGTGCCTACTTCGAGCAAAGGATGCAGGCTGTTTGTCAGTACCGCGTATTATGAAAACTACAGCAGGGGGAAGAGCTTTTTCTTACAAAGCCCCAACGTTATGGAATAGTCTTCCAGTTAATGGTTGGGACTCATACAAAGCCTACTTATTTAGCCAAGCATTTTTGTAAATAGATTTGCCTTGGACATAGAGTATCATGGTGAACTGCTATGTTTAGATGCTGTCTTCCCCACTCTCATTGATCACTCAGGTTTGTTGACGGTGAAGTGATTGGTCGCTTTACTGTACATCTCAGGGAGCCCTCATGTCTGTGTTTCCTTCTGGCTCTCCCTTTTAATTATGCTGTCATAGTCAGTCCAGCCGGAGTCCCTGCTTGCACTCTGCATTAAATATACATTCACTTTATACATTGTGTAACAGTGACCATACCTAACCATCTCTTCTACAATCTAGTCTTCTTTCTCTTCTCTCTCTCTCCCTCTCTTTCCCTCTTCCTGTCTCTCTGTCGACCTATACATGTCGCTCCTAAGCTGCCAGTGATCCAGACCCCTTTGCCCCCTGGACCTGTCTGACTCGTCCTGGTGTCCCTCTTCTGGCTGGAGATCTCGTTACATGGATGCCCTGTGTGGTTTGCCTGGGATACTTGTGGTGACTTAGGACGATTCCACTTTTCCACAAAAATGGTCCTGGTCTCGGCTGATGCTGACAGCTGTTTGCTGAGGAGTCATGATGGCAGTTGCTCGGTAGTTCAGGACTGGAGTTTCCTATAGTCTAGCTGAGCCTCCAATAACAAACTGGAATCCATATTAACTGAAACACATCTCCTGTTATATTGAACTTCCAGTCTCTCACAGTAAGATGCTGATCAATCCCTGCTATCCGTTTTCACCCAAATGAGGATGAGTTCCCTGTTGAGTCTGGTTCCTCTCAAGGTTTCTTCCTACTGCCATCTCAGAGAGTTTTTCCTTGCCACTGTCGCCATCATCCTCAGCTTGCTCTTCAGGGACAATCTTATCATTTTGATTCATACACATTCACATTTCATACAAACTTAAATATTTCTTTTGATTGTGTAAAGCTGCTTTGCGACAATGTCAATTGTCTAATAATTTACTAATATACAAATAAAATTGACTTGACTTGAATTGAATTGAATTATAGCAAACAACAAACTGTCATTTGCATTTCAATAGTTTTTCAGTAACATATCTACAGCAGTCAGCACACAACACTGTGTTAGTCCTTGGGCTACGTTATCACATGAAGAATCACTATTAGTGACATCACTAACAGGACTCATAAATAGCCCCACCTCCAGTTCAGCTTGATGGTGATGCCATGAATGAGCAGGACAAATGAGTGTACAGATTACTTGACTGTATTAGCAATCTTGACCCAAAAATCGGCAGATAAAGATGAAGTCGACCATTTTTGACTGACTTTAGTTTTTTTTTTTTTCAGGATTCTGCTTTCATTGTTTTGAGTGAAATGCTTGATTTAACTTAGTAGGTAGGCCTGAATCTACATTTGAATACTACTACTACTATTACTATAAATAATAATAATAAAACCTACTAATTTCTGATGCAGCACAGACCCAAAAGAAGGAGAAGAAGAAATGAAGAAATATCTTGGTCTAGATGAAAAATATAGCTCTGAAACAAAAGAAAAGCAATAATTACCAGTCTGAGTAGAACTCCAGGAGAAGTATAATAGAGCTGCAGAAAGAAAGAGAAAGCAGGTGGGACCCTTGTTTCACTCTCTCTCTCTCTCTCTCTCTCTCTCTCTCTCTCTTGCGCTCTCTCTCTCTCTTGCGCTCTCTCTCTCTCACTCATTCTCTCTCTCTCACTCATTCTCTCTCTCTCTCTCTCTGCAGCTTAAATCTGCTCATTTACATCTCATTTCGATTTACAGACTGTGCTGTGGAATTAAACTGCACAGTGTGCATGTGAAAGAAATGGGGACATGTAGGAGATCAAACGAGCCTCTGAAGTTTGCAGAAGCTCCAGAGATGTGCGAGGGTGTTTAGTCATCCCAATCTTTTTGAAATGTCTAATCATCAGGGGTGAAAAGTTAACAACAGCAACAAGAAGATGCAACAACAAATGCACTCTTTTTTTATTGCGCTTGACTACAGGGTTCACTGTAAAACAAGACCAACAACACAATGCATTGCTATTTAGCTGAAATGCTTTTTTGCTGGCCTTTGAAGTAATCCAAGGTAGGCTCGTTTCAGGCCATTATGTAAATTTTATTCTGTCTGAATTTTTTTTTCATTGAACTCCTCTGGCTATTCTGATTAAATAAACCATTTCATATATAGTGTGTTGCAAAAGTCGCATTTCATCTTCAGCTCAGTCATGTCGATTTTGAAAGGTTTAAAAAGATTTTAAGTGTAGTTTAGACTTAGGTTTATAAAGTTGTCTGGGTTTTTTTTGGACGGCGGGGGGGGGGGGTCGGCAGCAATAACAAATGACAGTTTCATTTATTCATTTAATTTATTCTGTTGTGTAGTCATAGATGGAAATGTTACACTCACCACTCTGATTATACATGTACCGCTCTTATTACACTGTGCCAAGTTTTCCATTAGCGAGTGTGTTCTGGTTTATTGACTCTTTCACTGTATGACTGTACTGTTTTGTTCTCTCAGCAAGCTGAAAAAAGCACTAAGCACAATATTCAGCTCTCTGTGTGGACATGTGTGTTTAAGAGTGTATATTATCTCCGTGTATACTGTATACATAGTCCATAATGTGTGTTAATGATGTTTTAAATGACTTTTTTTTCATCACCATGTTGGTCTATTTCTACGTTTCCTAGTGCAAAAATGTATAGTTTCTTTGAATGGATCCAAAACTGAGTCAATCTCAATAGAGCCCCATGTTAAAATGTCCAATCTAGGTATTCATTCTTAATAGCTAGATTTCACATTCTATACAGGGAGTGAATTTTAATTTAACATCAGTTAAAAATAAACGTAGCCATAAAATTATACATAATTAGGAATGTGGCCTATTTGAGTTACAGCTTGCAGGTGTCAAACTGCTAGCTGCCTGCTATGCATCACTTTAGCAAACCAGCTAACTTACCACAAGAAATGTAGGAGTTGACACGGGATGATGTGTAGTGTATGGATAAGGGAGTTCAAACAATTTCAAAATAATGTTACCATATACATTAACATTTGCTGCCCTTTTATCTAAGCTACAGCTAAGCTAGCTAGCTTTAGCTTGCGCAGGTAAGTACTGTAGGCTTGTTCCAATCAACAGCCAGGCTCCATTTGTTACATTCCATTTGCCCATTGCCCATGGATTAACTGGACTTCAGGCAGAATCAGCTAGTGCCAAGATCGTGATGGCCTGATCTCTCACTCACTCAACTTGGTTTGGTTTATGGCTGACAGAGGTACAGCCCTCGATTCAACTCAACATAAAGAGAGTAATAAAGCTGCGGTTTAGTCCTGAGAAATCTGTTCAGCTTCATCACCACAGCTTCATCTTTACATTCTGCGCAAATATACCAGCGTCAACCTTCATACCAGCATTAACAGCTTCTCAGGTTGTAGCTGAAACACATTACAGCTTCGACTGGGACTTTGAGTCCAACATTTGCACCATTATGTTCATTAATCTTCTGCTGTAATTCTCATTATGATGTTAAATAAGGGAGAAAATAAGCTCTATTACCTATGTTTTAGATAATTGAAATAGCAGTTAAACCATTCCCCTGTGATGTCAGCACAGGATACAACCATTAGCTCCCAAATCATGGTAAATGACAGTGCATTAACAACTCCTTTTATATAGGGGGTGGGTGCCATATTAAGATCTTATATGAATATTTTAGTTGCATTTTATTCATGAATCTGACTCTAAGAGAATTGAGGACACTAAGAGAATTCAGGATAAGGAAATGTTTTATACAGTACTTTTTGCTTGATGTGGTTGTTGTAGCTGAGTGTTCAGGATGTTGGTGGTGCCTTAATCAAAAGGTCATAAGGCACCACCAAGTTGCCACTGTTGGGTCCTGAATAAGGCCCTTAACCCTCAACTGCTCAGATGTTTAAATGTCATACATAAGTCGTACTGGATAAACAGGCCTACCAAATTCCAGGAAGGGAAAGGAAATGGAAAGGGTGCCAGTAATTTTGCACTTACAGTATCTTCTCAGATGTTGCCAGGATTGTTGTCAAACATTGAAAGAGAAAGTGACATTGAAAGTAAACTGTTTAATTTGTTGTTGTGAGTGTGTGGTGGGAGAAATGTAACCCAGCAGGACAGTGAAGTTCTGATTTACTGTTTTCTATCTCTCTCTAGTGATAAATATAAAAAGTGAAATGTGAGCACATTCCGACAGCCTGCAGTAAAGCTCTGGCTGGAACAGCTGAAGACATTGAATGCAAAAATGAATTTGTGGGATCAGGGAATTTGATCCACTCCTCATTCTCTTCCCAGCTCCTTCCAAACACGTTCACTCACTCATCAATCTCAGAACTGATCCCACCTTAAACTCATTATCAACACTGCACTACGTCTAGCTAAAAAGTGCCCTTTTCGAGCTGTCGAGTTATAGGACGTGATTGTGCAATGAGACGGAGTCGCTGCTTTGTGTCCTAATTCTGGGGGCAGTGAGAGAGCGGCAGCTGCCCGGGCAGCGAGGCAGGAAGAGGGGGGGGTGGAGTGAGGAAGGACAGAGGAAAGCAGTCATCCAGTTAGTGAGTGCTCCTGTCCCTCTCGCTCGCTTGTTCTGTCTCAGTCCCGAGGGGCAGACAGAAGAGAACGGGTCTGTGAGGAAGACGACAGCTGCAGCCCTCGGGTTCTTACACTTGGGAAGAACTGCTTGGTTTCCCATCCAAACCTGCACCTGGCTGCCCTGAATAGCCAGATTGTGGTTTTATTTGTGGTTATAATAAATAAAACACTGTTATAGGGTGTAATGTTGCTAATGAAAAGTAACACTGGTCATGTCAACCAAATCACCAAAGAAGAAGAGCATATACCAACTGCAGCATTCAGCCTTCCAAAAAAAGCCCTTCAATTAAATATTAAATATATAAAAAAAAAAAATATGTAAGCAGTTTAGTAGGACCTGATGGTAACAGTTTCAGAATTGCAGTACAGTCGATGACTGGTGCATGGTTTAATCCTGAGCAGGTTACTGTCTGTGTGGATTGTTGCATGTCATTCTTGTGTTTGTGTTTTTCCCAGTTCCCTCCCAGGTCTTAGTGCCCAGTGTTCCCAGGATTGGCTCCAGATTCACCACGACACTGGACAGGATAATAATGGCTACTGAGTGTGAGTAAATTTTGATTCTCGGGGTCATGTCATGTAATATTTAGTGTGGCATCTGGGTCGTGAGAACTAGATTGTGTGAAACAGGTTATGTGAAGCAGAAGAGTGAAGGGAGTCACTGAGAATGAGCAGGTAATGCGTATCTACACCTGTGTACTTAAAGTGATTGTGTGTGTGTGTGTGTGTGTGAGAGAGAGAGAGAGAGAGAGAGAGAGACGAGGGTGGCGCTGACAGTACCCACAATAATACTGTATTACAAAAGCTAAGTTATAAAGTTCAGAGTTAACTGAAATAAAATACTTTTCGTATGCAGACTAGATCCTCTCCATTGTCCTTGTTCCTAGTAAAATAACAATCTTGTTAGACATTATGGAAATAGGTTCCATGTGATTTTTCTATGGGAAGCATTTATCGATGGGACATTATTGGGGTCAATACTTTTGAAAGGTTTTTATTTTTTATTTTTTTTGCAAAGCAACCTGCTCGACTGAAAATATTCTGTCCTAGTTAAATAAGACGTCATCATAATATATCTTAACTCAGAGTAATACATGCTGTATGGTTTGGAGTTTTACACATGCAGTAAGTTGATCATAGGCATTTAAAAATATATAAATAAAGAAATATAGATTTTTTATTGAAATTGTGACAACAGACAGGTCTCACAGTATTCTTACACATCACACTGATTTCAGTAACTTGTTTTCTTTTTTTCAAAAACTTGGTTTGGCAAGACAACAAAATACAGGTTTAACAAACTAGACATGTTTTACACATTTCCATTCTCAGCTTCACTGTATAAATGTGAGTTAGGTACAAAAGTACTTAGCATCTATACTAGAAAAGTGTCGACAGCTTGTTTTCACTCTCACAGCACATAATGGCTTTTAGTGTATCAGCATTTTCTCCTTATTACTTTATGGTTGTGTCATGAGTTGTGAATGCTGCATGATGCTGAAATATATTTCATACCTGGACAAAAAAAAAAATCCCTGACAAGCCAGTGATTGAAAAATTTGCCTCGTATTTCCACTGTTAAATTTGATATAAGATTCAAAAGAGGTTTTATTTTGTAAAATGTGACCCGTGATATCAAGTCAGGTATTAAGTCATAAGGTTAGTTTTGCTCTATTATCAAGCGAGTGAAGTAGATGAAATGTACCAAATTTGGTTTTTCAGCAAACATCGGTTAATGAATATCTTGTCCTCCTGATCCTTCAACAGAAATAGAAAAGCCTTAAACCTAAACATTGTGTTAAGCACTTTATATCAACTTTATACCTTAAACACTACCCAAACTGGTCACTCAAGGTGTAATAGAAAAATAATTTTTACGACTGGCAGGGAAATCCTGGGGTCATAATGAGGCTGAGGGTACCGCTCTCTTTCTACATCACAGAATCCCCATTTAAATACTTTCAACATAAGATTTCAATGTTTTTTTCCCTGAGGTGTTCCTCGTAAACAAACTCCCTGACCATATCTCAGGAATCGGACATGATACAGTAAAAACTTAGTATCAAAATGCAGTTAATTGAAAACAGAAATCTGAAAATATGCATAACTCAAATCAGACAAAATGTGACTTAATACCTGTTTTGATGTAATGGGATACAAATGGTCCATTCATCTGATTGCAGGCTGATATAATGGTAACCTGGTGAATGTTTTCATAATAAATACATAGTATAGATTTACTTAAATGTGAAAGAACAGTGAAAATTTATCTCAGTACCCAGATTAGTTGGTTACACCAAGGCCCTGGTTAATTAATAAAAAATAAAACAGAACCATGTATTACCGGCAACATTACAAAAAATTCCAAGCAAATTTACTAATGGGATCTTTGTTTGAATTCACAAAAGAACAGGCACAGTATTGACTTTCTCACAAATGTTGCATCATATTAAATTATTTTGTGGACTATAAAATTTTTTATGTAGCCTTTTTGATATTATACCAATCTTAAGTTTAATTTTATTCTTCTGGGACTCAAAATTCAAAATTTCAAATTCAAACTTGCTCTAATTAACGTCACATATCATGGGACAAAAAAAAAAGAACAATTCTTCACCTTCTATAGAAAAATCTATGCCAAACATAAAACCTTTAAAGACAGATCCCAAAGCAAACATGCTGAACTATTTAACAGTAGTTCATAGTGAAAACGAGCGTTTTGCTGCCCTGAATATAGACCGTGGTAATTCATTGCAGACTGTGGTAATTCAGTACAGACACCATGGTAGACTTGTGTGCAAGACATTAAAACAAGGAATAGTGCAGACTAAAAAAATTATAAGCATATCAATGGAAGTGTTTTGAGTATTTGTATTCTCACTGAGAGTCGAGTGCAGTTAAGTGCATCATCGGAAGATCTCATTTCACACCCTGAAGGCTCTAACAGATTGTCATCAGGTCCAAACCAAATCCATTTTAAACTCACTCAGTCCTGCGCAAATGTTTCCTGCAATTCCCACCCCACCACCTCCCCAGAAAATCCCTGTTATACCCAAACAGCTGTATTGTAATCAAGCAAGTAATCAGACTGGACCTTTTCCACCGCATCTGTAGGTTTCCTATTCTTCTCCCCTTCTGGCTGAGGAGACAAACTACCCTTTACTTGCTGTCCACCCCCTGACCAAAATGGCAAGTAGAATTTACCCTTGGCTTTGGAAGTTTTCTTGGGTCTCTTGAAAAGCTCTGTTTCAGATTCATGTCCTGGTGGCATCCAACCTGGTTTTTCTTTCAACAGTTTGTCCCGGTCAGGTCTCACACTACGCAGAAACTTCTTGAAGATATTGCTGGTCAGCGAGAACCTCCTGCAAAACTCTTGGGATCGGCTGAGTTCGAGGGGATGAGCTGGGGAGTCCGGTCTGTTGATTCCATTCCCCCCATCAACACAGTCTTTGTCAATTTCAGGCAGGTCAAGCCAGTTGCCTACCAGATCAGCAAGCACGTTGTCTCCAAGTACTAGAGGTTGACGGTTGCGGGTGCAACTCATGAGAGAGGAAGTCCAATCACTGGAGTCATCAAGGCTGTCCTCGATGTAGTCACTGTCCAATGATGGCCCCTCTCTAGACAAGTTGTGGAGAATCCCGGGCAGATCCACTTGCGTAAGAAGGGATGAGTGTGGGTGCATGCTTTGGTGGTCCGTTGGTGTTTGATACATTTTTGGGCCACAGTATTCTGCTTGTGGAGCAGCGTATCCTGGGAACTTTCTTGGCAATGGCATACTCTCACTTTCTAGGCTGGAAATAGAGGGTGATGTCCCAACACTACTGCGATGTAGGTGATGGGAGCGAACTAGATCTTCTTGAGCAGAGATTTTAGATAACTGATGTTGCTGGTTTTGAGGCTCAAAGTTGCAGTTAATGGGTTTTTCAGGTGGTGGTGGAGCCACGCAATTCTTTTTTCCTGAGATCTCCAGCTGCTCGAGTGCAGTTTGGACTTGGAGAAGTTTGAGTTCTTGGAGAGCTCCCATCATGGAGTTCATCTGAGTGTGAAGACCATCACCAGCTTCTTTCATACTAAGCTGCAGGGGCAAAAGAATGGGTAATAAAAAAAGAATTGGTTAATATGAAATTCACATGATATAAGTACTTTACTCCATCCTGCATATTTTAATGTTTTCCCTGCTATGTCACACCCACTTCTATTCAGAAAGCCTGTTCATTTCTTAATTAGGCAAATCAGGTGTGCTTGGAACTGAGGAAACACAAAAATGTGCAGGGCAGTGGGTCCTCCAGAACCATAGTTGAGAATCACTGTCTTACTAAATCACTAAAACCTTTGAGCCCCAAACCTACCCCAAGAAAGAAAACAAATAACTATTAAAAGGTTCTGTATTTAACTTTTTTTCTAAAGAAGTGGCAACATTTGGTTTGTCCATATGGAGAACCCACAACATGGGGCTTAAAGAATTATGTAGAATTCTAGAAACAGCTACAACTGTCACAAAACCTCAAGAAACCTTTGATTTAAGAATTTATGATAATAATTACACCCTTTTCATTTTGTGGAACCTTATCAAAAAGATCTATTAAAGATTTCTGGGTAAAAAGATATAAAGAAAGGCAAATGGTTATCTACTAAAGACGTACAGTATTCCTGTCTTAAAACATTGAACTGTTTAGCTGCTAGTCATACTGTATAGTACAACAAAAGGTTATTTTCTTTATTGGTTGCTCCGGCAAGACCACGTTTTTGTGACACATATCACATCGCAGGATTCAACAACCTCTAAGAGCTTGTCCAAATACCATCTTTCTTGGTGATGATGTCATCCCTAAGCAACAAATTTTGCCTGCATATTTCCTTACAACTTATCTAATTGTGCACCATTATCCCTCAATTATCTTCCTTGATGACCTTTTACATGTAATCCAAACATGAAAAAGGACTATCAACTTACCTTGCATCATCTTTCACACAGGGGAGTTCCTCCCTTCTGTCAGTCTCTAGTCCTCTTACCTTTCAAAAGCCAAGGTTGCTAGCCCTATATGTAGCTTTCTGCCAATAGGAGAACTTGTTCTGCTCTGGCACCCAATAGGGCATGTCTAGACCCTAATCCCAAACAGAGGGGCTGATTCACTCAAGCGTAATCGATTGACAGAAACTGGTGAGAGTGTCAGTGTGGGGGTGGTAGACGGATGCCATATGTCATGACTGTGTTTCTCCTACTTTGGAAATAATTATTGACTCTGTTAAAGGCAACCATAGTAATAGAATTGATATTGTGACAGAAGTAATATGGGATATATTTCTTAAAAAAATAAAGATAAAAACATTAATTTTCAGATACACTGGATCCATCTACCACCCTAAAGATCAATTTTATGTTTTTTACAAAGA
Source organism: Clarias macrocephalus (assembly GCA_011419295.1). NCBI lineage: Eukaryota > Metazoa > Chordata > Actinopteri > Siluriformes > Clariidae > Clarias > Clarias macrocephalus. The sequence continues at coordinate 45,581 of JAAGKR010003920.1, read as the reverse complement.
CGTTAAGTTAAATTAAAATAAGTTGTACAATCGGTAAAATGTTTTTTTCTGTCAGTAAACAATAAAAGAAAGAATGTTTGACACTATACTATTGCTTAAGTTATCTCAATGATGATGATGATGGGGAAACTTCATCTTATAAACCTTGGAAGATTTAATTGGGGGTAAAAAAAAAAGCTTTTTATGTGTTAGCTAATTAGAATAATCAGCTTCTTCTCCATCTTTGTACAGCACACATATGGCGGGCCTCATTAGGGATAATAAAACATCTTTAGGCATTGGGTTCACTGAACGTAAATGACTGTTTGATTATGCAATCTCCTGGGCATCGCCAAATAAACTCTTACGCTCCACTGTTACAGATGCTTATGGCTTTCAGAAGCACTGCCTTTGAATAATTTAGTGTCATGTTTGCATGTTACAAGGTGGCAACCATGTGTGTTTTGAGAAACGACTCTAGTTTGAACATCTGCAGTGGTGTTTTTGGTCAAATATGAATGTCAGAAAGCATAACTTCAGCCATTTCATTAAAGCATTGAAAAGCATTAAATTGAAATTGGTGATAAGGCAAAAAATGATTTTATGAGATTGAGGCTTTACTCTTTATAAATTTTTATAACAGTATTAACAAATGAATGTATGTAATATATTGTAAATGTTTAATGTCCTGCTTTTTACTTAGTAATTAGTGTTTGTAGTGTTTTTGAAAATTATAACAAACATCAATCTTCTTTTTATGGAATTTATACAGTGCCATAAAAAAGGATTTGCCCCTTACTGTTTTTTTTTTCTCCGAAACTCAAGCCTGTCAAAAAACAAACAAACAAACAAACAAACAAACAAACAAACAAACAAACAAACAACAACAACAAAAAAAACATACAAAATTAAGGTTTTGGATGACCTTAAACAGCACATTCATGCTTCTGTTTAACATAATCTCTATTGGATTTAAAAGTCCAGACTTTTACTAGGCCTCTTTAAAACTGAATTAAAACAATTCTGCAGGGAAGAGTGGAACAAAATTCCTCCACAGAAGTGTAAAAGTGCAAATGCTTGATAGCGGGTGTTGCCACCTACAGTAGGGTGGCACATCCAGTTATTAGGTTTGGGGTCAATTATTTTTCACACAGGGCCAGGTAGGTTTTGACAGTTTTTTCCCTTAATAAATGAAATCATAATGTAAAAACTGCATTTTGTATTTACTCTGAATCATTTAAACGTTTGACAAATATGCAAACTTTTTCATGTTACCGTATCTACCCCATCATCGTCAGATTTCTCTCACCTATCAAAAAGGTTTTTCATGCCTTGTTAGCACTGACTTCACTCACGAATCACATGCCCTAACTCACTCAATTTTTCCACTTAAAACCTGCAACTTTAACTATCCCAGGGCCATGACATTTTCCTGCCTCATCTCAGATGCTTATTCTCCTGCTGTGCTCATGTCCCCTAGCATTGTCCACAGCAGCAATGCTCTGTCTGTTAACGGCCTCATCCCTTAATTTGAAAAGGGCACTTCAACCAGCTCTGGTAATGAACCTGTAAATGTCAGGCCACATACGCTTCAAACTAATTGAAGGCATTGGTTGCAAGCTTGCATCGCTATACACTAGGGCATGCCTATGCATTGTGAGTTTTAATTTCTGTTTTAATATATATAAAAAAAAAAGAAAACAAGTGCTCAAATAGGGATGATGAGGTGGTGTGAGGAAGCTTCAGTAACCGTTGATTATTGTACTATAACAGGAAGTCTCAATGTGTTGTAATCATATACTGTACCACAGCAATTTGCCAATTATTTATTGAAAAATGTCGTGTTGTACTTTTTAAAAGCACTTTAATCAGGACTTGTGATTAAATTTCTTATAAATTAAGATGTTTGACATTCACAGAGGACTTCATACACAGCATGTCTCATAACTATACTGTGCTTGAAGTCTTCTGTAAATGTCAAATGCCTTCATTTATATATAATTTAATTCCGTATCTCAGCCACTGAAAAAAATTTGAACAGTGCAGACATTTTAAAGAGCTCTGTACATCCGTGAACAAGGATCCCGGCCGAGGTGGCCCGGAGCCCACAGCAGATGTTCCCTTGAACATTCAGCGAGTGGAACGCCTGTTCCTTGAAAATCAACTGTTAATTTGTCACCAACTTGCAGAAGAGATGCATCTGTTTGTGGGAACTGTACACACGATCATTCACCAATACCACTTGCACATTACAGGTACTCGCCTTTTGATCATTTCCACGTTTGGACTACTAAAGTAGTTCCTGGGAGGCCAGCTTTTCAGACATGAAGCAGGCAGATCATGGCTCCGTCATACTAAGATAACTTTCTACCTTTCTCTTTGAGCACTACAGTAGTCAAATGCTGGGAAAAGTGCATTAGTGTAGCAAAGGAATACAGTATATATGAGAAATAAAGAGAGTGTTTAACTCTCATAACTCTATCACAAAAGTCCCAGTTGGACTTGAACACACCTGTACACACAATACAAAAAATATTCATGTCCAATATCTCAGAAATGTTTTTCACAATTAGTGTTTTACTGGAATATACATATATAGTACATTATGTATGTGCAGTATGTTACACCTTGTGTAAAGAGCATACTGTATGCAGTTAATCTGAAGGTTTGTGAAGCAGTGAGATAAATATCAGTAAAACAGAAAACATTATCCAGGTACAGTATAAAACTGCTTTTATTGCAGCAATATTGTACAGTAATTCATGTTCAACTGCTTTAGTGTTTCATTTTTAGATATTTGGTAAAATAATCCAATACTGATTATTTGTACATCAAGTTTAATAGAAAAAAACAAGAGACATTACAGTGGGAGGTTTCGTAATGAATGTTTGCTCGCGGTTGAAAAAAAAAAGGTGCACGCGTGAGGCACCAGGAGGAGTCAAGAGTGAACAGACCCATGAAAGAGCATGTCTGTACGTGGCAGTCACGCAGACTAATGAGGGCATTTACAGGAGACTGCGTGGGCACACAAGGCTATTTCATGCCATGAGAGTTAATAGGGCTTTTTAGGGAGCTGGAAATTGGGTGCACTTAGTTGACATCCTGCTCAGTTTATTATGAACTGTAAAGGTCAGAAGTGGAAATGGGATCCAGACAATGTCTTACTGAGACCAGACCAAGCTGATATGTGGAACTTGGTTAAATTGGTATTACTTTTTTTTGTGTGTGAACATCAGGTGAAAAATATCCTTTGTGTGTGCACTGAATGAATGCTCTGCAAATCCAGCAAGAGCTTCCACTACAAGGAAAATCCATTTGCATGCATTTCCATGTGGTAAGCTGGAAACATTTCCTTTTGACCTATTTAGAGCAAAAACCAAGCGTTAATGCGCATTTCATCAAAGCATATCTCATGCTTGGGCCAAATTTTAAAATAGTCGGCACTGGTTTGCACATCAGAGCCAGACACTTTATATATTACACGCTCGTCCTGATAAAAGCTGGAGTGGATGTGATTTACTCAGCATGATAACTGACGCATCTTCCTAGTCACAGGGAAGGAAGGAAAGAAGGAAGGACCGAGGGATTATCCAAAGCACTCAACTGTGTACTTTACTTTTTTTTATTTATCTTAATCTGTCCTCCTATAACTTTCATCATTATTGGCTCACCAATTGGATGCAAATCTTTCAGACTTAACGTAACAGAATATGGTATTTTCAGCACTTCAGCAGTTTTTTTTCCCCCACAAAGTAAAGGGTGAGTAGCCTGCTTTAATCCAAATTGCCTTGGGTGTGTATCACAGTTCACAGTCCCTTGTGCACGTCCAGAGCTGGTCGTTAGAGGTTATCGGCAGCATCTCCAGCACAATACGCACGTAAGCGCGGCCGCAGCTGTCGCCAAAACCCAAGCCAATTTTAGCCGGCGGGAAGGAAGGGCTTTGTGAAGAACAGGAGCGATGGAGAGACAAACAGAATGAACATGGACCTGGCTCAGATCATAGGCTTATTCTATTATCCTTTATTGCAGAATTTGTTTTTCAAGCCAAAGCCACTCCAACTACTTTCAAGCAGAAAAAAACAAGGTTTTGTGACACAGAGGATCTAAAATGTTTAAGATAACACTGGTTCTTTAGACAAGACGATTGTACAAAGTCTTATGAGTATATTTGATTGTCTAGTTTTGATGCATCATGTAGGTACTGTATATAGTTCTTAGTTACTCAGTCTTCACAGTCTTGCAGTTTCCTCCTACATGTATGTGGCCATTTGTTTATAAATTGCCTTCCCCTAGGTGTGAATGTACATACTGTATCATGCAAAAGCCTCGAGACCCCCTCATTTCGTCATATTGAATTCAATTAAGAAATGTAGACTAAATTTTAAAAAATGGGAACAAATGCTTTACTGTAACAGGCTGCAAAGTGCTTAAAGGTACCAGTTAGGTACCTTAAAGGTACTTCTCGCCTGTTTCAACCACTGAGCATTCAGCATCACCAGTTCACTAATATTACAATCCACTATACACAGTATAAGTTACTTGATGTTTTGTAAGAAATGGATTTGGTGCAGTAGTGGCTCAGATTTTTGAGGTCAGGGGTTTAAGCTCTCTCACTGCCTAGGCAGCCGTCTTAGGCCCTTAAGCACAACTGCTCAAATGTATACGCAGCCACTGATATTCAGTGCCAATCCCAAGTCAAATGATCCGTTGTGGCGATCTCTACAATACAGGGACAAAGCCCAAGAGTTTATATTTTAGATTTAATTCAAACCACAATAACTCACAAACAATTAGCCAGTGCTTCATTCCAAAACTTTGAGCACCCCTGGCATAATTGAACCATGATTCAGGTTGTTGAATGGTTAGCCTGGTCACCTCATACATCCAGGGCTGAGGCTCATGCAGTACAGACCATCACTTCAGAAAAGTTTCGAAAAAATGTAATTTGTAAAATCACACATGTATATCATTGCTTTTATAAAAATGGTCCTAGAAAACAGTAACAACTGCTTAATTTAGGTCCCATTATGGATCATATTGGCATTTTATAAACAAGCAATTGCATGAGAAGAAGCAGAAGCATTCTTCTAAACATATTTCTGATCAAGGATCAAGGAACATGAACGTGTCCAAATGTGAAAATTGTTCCAGCTAATAAAAGAAACCGACAAGGCAACAAACAAATCAATCCTTAGAACTAGGTTTACTGCAGTGGTCAGTCAAAAGTGCAAAAATAGCCCTGAGCTCTGTTGGGGTTAAAATCTGACCTTCCTGCCACCCACAGACTGACCCCAGTAACCTCTAATCATGTTCATACTTGTGCCTGACAGGCAGCATTCAATTAGTTAAGTCATTAAAGTTAAAGCTCAAAGAGCAGGTGATGAACTTAAAGTGCTTACGTACTGAAGCATTTCTGCAGCAATCAGTCCTGTAGTCAATCAGACGACCTCCAACATGTAATTCCTAACTTTTTCGAATAGTTCTGAATTTTGTATGTGAACATGGCAGTGCTTTATTCTTAAACAGACATTTGAGTTTCTATTTGTGAATGCATTAATATCGCTAATAACCACAGATATCTTTTTGTATAATAAAAATATTCACTGAGGATGTTTGTTCCTCATCACTTTTTATCACGGCGGCTATGTTTATAGCTAATACAACTCAAAATATACCTGGGGATTAATAGAAAATATGACATTCTTTGCTGATTTAAAAATATATATATATCTTTGTCAAATTTCTATAGTGCAAGAGGAATAAAACACTAGCTGTTATTGTAATGTAATGATCTTTTCTGTATATGGTAACACTAACCATCATGCCATTATTAATTATTTTCCTGAAGAAAATGCATGAAGGCACTGATCCTAGATTTAAAAGTTTCCTTCAAGTGGCAGTGCTTGGCCAAAATGCCAGGCAGACAGACAGATATGACCATGTGGCATTTCTGGCAAAGAAACAACCCCAGTGCCAGACTCTTCTCCTCAGGAAGCCCGGGAAGACGGCTGTGCTTCATTCTAAACGCATCTGTGTCTCCAGGTTGCAGCCCAACATGCCCCTTTTCTATGTTAGCAAACTTAGATATGCTCCACTCTGGCACACTCCTGTCACCGATGAACTCAGTGGCAGCCGGTAGACGTGGGAGTAATTTGGTGGAGTCGGTCCAGAAGCGCCCTGGTTGTGTGCCATGCCCAGGAGTACGGCAGAAACACCTCTTACTCCATTAGGATTGGATTTCAGGAAGAGTCGGGTCTAATTACGCTAGATTCTTCTCTAAGAGCCTGAGGAGTGTGTGGTGTATGTGGAAGTAAACAATGAAGTGTGGATCATTTGATACATGCGCAGCCAGACTTAAGTAGTAGAAAGTCAAGGAGCAGAGTTTATATATAGATTTTTCCCAATTAACAAAAATTAACTGAATGATTGTTGTCTATAATGTAAGAATTTATACTGCAGTGCTATTGAGTTCTTGGTCAGAGGATGTCAATCTGTTTTGTTTTTTGTTGTTGTTGCTACGGCTCTGCATATACGGACGGCCCAGAGCTTTAAAATTGGAATGATATACATATACTATAACAGCAGCACTAACAGGCAAATAACTCAGATATGTTATCGTTTCTATAGCAATGCCATTTCCAGGAACTCACATGATGGATCTTACACATAATCTAAGCGTAATAATAAACAGAGTTAAAAAAAAAATTGTTGCAATGTTATTTGTTTGTAAATTGTGATCACGCCTGCATGGTGGCTTAGTGGTTAACACGGTCACCTCACACTGCCAGATTTGGGGTTTCATTCTCGCCATTCTCGGTTTATGTGCATGGAGTTTGCATGTTCTGGCACTTGGTGGGTTTCCTTCGAGTACTCTGGTTTCCTCACAGATTAGATGCAGATTAGAATAATTGGCGTTCAAAAAATTGCACGTATGGCAATTGAGCGTCAGCTGTCAACTCAACCCCTTAAGTAACTGTCATAGAAACGACAGAAACAGTATATCTGCAAGGTGGTGAGTAACCATCATAGTAGGACCAGAACACCAAAAAAAAAAAAGAAAAAAAAAAAAAGTAGTGAAGCGTAACACCTATTGTAATACTGTACTTCCGGACATGCTTTTATAGGAAAATAATAAATGTTTTGTGCTAACAATAATGCTTATGGATTTTAATTTTCATTTCCTATCAATTTTTAATTACCTACAAAAAGATGCACTTTACTGCAGGAATGCTGCAGGAATAAAGCACAAAATACTTAATTAACTCAAAAATTATGTTCTTCATGCACTCTGAAGCTAAGACGTGTTTCTACAAACTCGTGGAAAACCAGAATAAAACAGTGACCCCTGACGTCACCGGTGACATCATCAAAATGCCTCTCTGTTTATTAAAAAACAAATAAATAAATAAATAAAAACATGCTAAAATGCACACGTTATTAAAATAACCAAAACTGCAGCATATTTTGCAGGGACAAATAATCAGCAATTTAAATAATAATAATAATAACAATAATAAATCATATAAATTTTATGCTTTTTAATAGAAACAAACGCATGAGATCTGGAAGGCTTCATTGTAAACAACTTACACATGCATGATGTTGCGCGCCACACATACAGATGTGGATAAGGGTGCTGATGGGGATGAAGAACGACATGCACAGCGACATCCTTAAAGAAACATTTCGTATTTACGCTTTATGTGTTTATTTTATAGTGATCATTATGCACCATGAAATCTATTATTGCACCAGTTAAAATCCAAATCAGTGACTATAGACAAGCAGTTTATTCTGTAGTCTAGTATAGGAGTAGGATTTAAAAAAATATATAGTAAGTGCACATCATATGTAATGTATACAGCACATACCAGTTCTTGTCTCAGTCTCTTTAAACATGAATCCATGCTTATGCTGAGCTCCGAGGCGCTGAAATTCGGTCCATTACATTAGAAATCAATCAGCACCAACAGCTGATTGACGATTTCTTCCGTTTCGATGAAGAGTTTCTTTATAAATCAATTATCGGGATTAAAAAAAAACAAGCGCGCGAGAAGCACGAGACATGTTGAGGAACGCGCGCGCCCGCAGCTGCTCTCTCTCTCTCTCTCTCTCTCTGTGTGAAGCATTAAGTTGTCCCATAAAAGCTTAAAGGTTGAGGACAGTAACAGTTGCTGTCCTGTCTTTTCCTCGTCAACTCTGCAGCTGTCCTGCTCCCTCCCGGTCTTTCCTCAAAGAAACATGCACACCCCTCCTCTTCCCTTTCCAGTGCTCCTAATTTTACATGCATACAGAAGTTCACTCCAATTTTATTCCTTTGATCTTACAAACGGGGATGGATTCTTGTGAATGTGCACATGTGTGATGGAGTGAAAGTGAACATGCAATCGACTGCAAAGGAAAAGAGCAATATGGGAAAGAAAGAATCTTTGCAAAATGGTCTGGAATGAAAGATTTAAATACACTATGGTGTCAAAAAGGTTCAAGACTAGTTTTGTAACACACCAACAGATGGCAGCACTGGGATCACCTGCACATAAGTTAGTGTGCTAAAAGACATCTGTGTACATCAGGAGCTGTGCAACTGGGGCTATTCGACCACGTGCATTACCATGTCTGCGATTTCATCATGGACTAGTTAGAACAAAGAATGAACATGAAATTCTGAAAGTTTTTGACGACGCTGCAATCAATCGTTCGAGGTGTTTAGAGTGGCATATGCGGTTCTAGAGTGGAAGAATACTACTGGAAGATGACAAGAGATCAGAAAGACCTTCAGCGAGCTTAACCCCTGAAAATGCTGACCCAGGAGGAGAAGGACCATTGAATTCAAACTCTGACAAGAACTTCATCATCATGATATGAATGAGGCTCAATACTGGTGATGAAACTCGAGTGTATGGGAACGACCCTGGAACGAAGCAACAGAACCTATCATCTCCATGACAATGAGGCAGGTCCGCAGGTTGACCAAGTGCATTCTCATCGTCTTTTTCAATATTCGCGACATCGTGCATCGAGAATTCGTCCCTAGAGGCCTGAAAGTCAATAGTTAATTCTACAGCTGTCTGAGGGAGGATGTACAGAGAAAGCGACTGAATCTGTAGCATGCAAGTCTCAAACCTTTTTTGATACCTCCTCGTAAATACCTATAGACACATTCAAATGTGTCTCTCATTCCACTGATCATCCATTTATTCAGTTGTTCACAGTATGTTCAGTAAACTTACCCTCTTGATCAGGATTTCAGTGGATCCCGAAATCTATCACCTGGGAATACTGGGTGTGAGGTGGGAATACATTCCGAATGCCTTTACAGAACAGAACAGCTTCACATGCTTATTCACACCCAGGACCAATTTACAGCTAAATTTAATCATACAATTTAGTTGATTTGCTTCTGCATGGGTTTTTTTTTTTTTTTTTTTTTTTTGCAGGTGGAAAGAAACCAAAGAGGAAGTGCAAACAGACATAGGAAGAAAATCTGTCTCTCCACACAGACAGGAATCTGAGCCCAGGATTGAACCGGGCACATTTGATCTATTGTATAAGGTACGAAAGCTACTCCTGTACTACCATGAGACCCTTTATGATTAATAAAATGCAGGTCTTTTTTTTGTGAATATTTCCTTTAGAAATATATTTCACCTTTCTGAATTATATAAACATACTTATTACGTTTCAGGGTTACTTTGCACTGTTTAGTAATTTTACTGTATATCTTTTACCCGGGAATGGGTGTTAAAAGGTCCACCAGTGGCCCTATGATGCAATTACAGCATGTACATTAAAAGTCCCATATTTTAATGCTCAAGCTGAGATACCCCTCAGATAATGCATTTTATTTCATACCTCAAACTCTTTCACTCCTCGTGCAACTGGTGTTTCAGTGTCTATGTACAGTAAAGGAGCTACTCCTGAGCCACGCCATTTAGAGAACTGCAGAGGTGGGAAACAAGCTGGAGAAGGGGATCGTCTTATATGGGGTCACATTACGGGGACAGGCTAATTTTATTGTTTAAAACAGGTTTTTTTATTTTTTATTATTATTTTTTTGTATATACACACTGGAGACTTTTTTAAATGTCTAAAAATGGCTAAAAAGTGAATTTTGCTTCATAGGTCCCCTTTAAATTATTTTTAAAAGTTCAATAAACATATCCATGAGGACGTCTAGGGCAGCCATCCCTATCGATGATCAAATATCTATGAAAACACAATTTGAAGATTTATATTTAATTAAACATTTTCTTGATTTTACTGTGTGTAAAGGAGTTGTGTCTGTGTCCTGGTGTCTTATGCTACTGCCGTGCACACACATGTGGGGATGATTTGGGGGGGGTAAAGTTTCAGCGGAAAATACTTCCAAAGATCTGCATGAGATAACCAGTGCTGTACAGTATGTCTGCTTGGGTAGCCAAATTAACGGAGCGGAAATATGCACTGCTCCTTTATCTGACCTGATTCCATCGGATTATCCAGCTGTGCCACATGTTCACGTGTCCTGGCAGTCTCCAGACGGCAAAAAAAAAAAAAAAAGAAGCAGAAACAGGGTCCATGAATAAATAATCTTAAAATGCTTATTTTTTCAGACAGAGGAAGTGAGACATTTCTTTTTAGAACAGCAGGATCTTAATTCAGCAGCACAACTAGTCGTGGCTTATACAGTATATGCTCTTACAGTACATGTTATGTAAGAGAAGTTTTTAAAATCCTAATCAAAGAAGCAATGAGGAGAAAATTAATGAGGATTTGGGCACTTGAGCACAATCCTCATGAATCACATGTGAGCGCAGTGGCCTTGCGTGTATGTGACATGAACTCCATCCTGTCCTACAGCTGCATATGAGCACTTCCTCTTGTGGTGGAAAGGAAGGAAGGAAGTTGTTCTTTTTTGACTGATGGAAGGCTGAAATCTAGATAAACACTGATAAACCCTTATTTATTAGCCCACATCACACACTACTTAATGATAGTGTTTATTAGGTTTCTTAATACCTATGAAAAACCTTTTCTACAGATTGTCATCTGTTATGAATATGGATTTATTTTATAAAAACATTTTAGACCAGGTTGGTGTGATGCTTATTGTCAGTGTTTATAAAACTGCACGACCTGGTGACAGTTCTTCTTCTTCTTGCTCATAAGAGTAGGAATTGAAGAGAGTGCACTAACTTTTTACCACACACACACACACACACACACACACACACACACACACACACACACACACACACACACACACACACACACACAGTTATCTAAAGGGAAGTATTATGTAACTGGAACATGGCAGAGGAATTGCTGATAATGTGTGTAGAGGAAATAGCTGTCTCAAGACTTTTTTAACACTTTTAAAAAATTCAACTGGAAAAGCATTGGAAAAGTATCAAGGATAACACAGTGGCAATAATAATAATAATAATAATAATAATAATAATAATAATAATAATAATTATTATTATTATTATTTTTAGGAGTAGTAGTAGCAATAGTAATATTGTAGGTTTTATAATTCAGCTTTCATTTATTTGTAATTTTCAATAAAGATAAATCTAACAAGAACACCCTAATAATTAAAATTAAATCAGGTTGAAATGCAAGAAGCGATGAGTGGGCTCAAGCACCCTGCGCCATCACCACCCGGGCACACCAGAAAGCCAGCGAGCACATTGGGCACATGCATTTAAAGGAGATAACTCAATACCATTATGACATCATTTTAGAAAAGGGGATGCACCTCACAACCTGTGTTTTATTTGAACATGTTAAGACCTACAAAAAGCCATCCCTGCCCGGGTGCACTGCACATGTCACACACTATATAGGTCTGAAGTTAGTTTGGGCCCTAAATATTTGTTGAGTGCGTTAATATGTGTGTGTGTGTGTGTGTGTGAGAGAGAGAGAGTGACATTTGGGTGTGTCAAGTAAATGTGTTCGTGCATGTTTGTGTGTGGTGTGTGAGTCTGTGTGGTAACATTTGTTATATGTGTATTAGTATTTATGTGAAGTGTGTGTGAGACATGTGACTTGTTTGTGTATGTGTGAGAGAATGTGTGTGTGTGTTTCTGCGTGCGTGTGAAAGAGAGATGTGAGTGTTAACATTTGTGATGTGTACGTGTGTCACTCAATATAATGTTACACAGAGAGTTATTAACCACTTTTAAGCCAAGTTTAAGCCGTCGTTACGACTGACCCGTTTGAGAATCAAAAATCACTCTACAATTTTGCATCCTCAATGTCTTTAGATCACATCGGCCCAGTTTGGTGGTGATCGTATAGATCCTTAAGCAGGCCACTCATGCTCAAAAATCCAATATGTTCTGTTGCTCCAATATGGCTGAATAAAAGTAATTCTGTAAAGAATTTGCATTTGCTTGACGTAACGTCTTATAAATTGTCTATATCCACAAAATGTCCACGTTTGAATTACAGAATTCATTTGAAACAAGCTTTTTTAAATGTGTGTGTGTGTGTGTTATTTTTTCTTTCAACATGTTTCTAAAGTGCATAAGATATGAGGGTGTACAATATTTTACAGTTATTGGACTCAGATCCAGTGTTTTTTTTTTTTTTTTTTGGTCACTTTAGGCATGCAGTACTAATGCTGTTTGTTTCATGGTTTTATAAAAGTTATGTTTATCTGTGATTTATTATCAGGCCCGCTGTGCTTTCCACTGGACTAAGGAGTTGACTTCGGGACAGAGTTTTATTTGACATAATTTATCCAAGAAAAGCTGGTAAAGATAGACACAATCTTCAAAGACATGTTGTTGATGGTTTCTTGCAATCAACTGTATTTCTAATGAGACTTTATTATTATAAACACCCTTTTAAAATGCAGTTAAGTCTGTTACCAGAAGATACATGCAAAGGTGACTTTGTAAAATGATGGGATAAGTGCATTAATGTAGCAGAGATTATATAGAGAAATAAAGGGAGTTTTGACTCTCAGGACTGTATTCTGTTATTCTGAATTATCAAGTCCCAGTTTGACTTAAACACACCTTGTGTTTGAACTTCATTGTTAAACTTATTTACGAGGCCACTACAGAAGAAAAAACTAGTCCCATAAAACACGAATGTCTCTATTTTTTTTATTGAGAGAATTACAAAAAGAAAATCTGTTGTCCATCACATACACAAACCGAATCTCACCCATGCTATTAGCTAGCTTTATTCCCGTGTCATTTACTGAAACCCTTAATAGTCACAGGCGTTTAAAACCATATATAATCATCCCCATCTCTAGTGTCAGGCTTCCTTTGGTCACTTCCAGACCCCCCACTGGCTAACACTATCACTGTCTCTTTAGCTTTGTGCCTGAAGTCAACTTTAGGTTTAAACCAGTCTACACCACAGTTCCGATGACCGTGGTACCCATGAGGCGCACTGGCTTAACGTCACAAAGAAAATCCGCTATGAAAAGGGTGTGAAACAGCTTCCGCAGACACAGGGAAGTTCTCAAACTCCTGTCACTGCATTCCCGCACCAAAGCCTCCATGTTGATCTCATATACCACCATGGGAAGAGTCACAGAGCTTCCAAGCATGAAGAGCACATGGGGGACGTAACTGAGAGAGAAGAGCTCCTTCAGGTGATCAAGCACCTCGTCCAGGTCTCGCATTGTCCGCTCGCACAGCTGCCAACGTAAGTCTCCTGATGACTGGATGGATTTCCTAATGGCTCCTTCCTCCAGCTGTGGGCAGAGAATAGTAGTCACATCCTCAGCAGTCATGTGCCTTATATTTGTACATCATAACTGAGTCTTAAGTCTTTGTGTTTTTCTCTCACCTGTGTGGTTGGAAGCTGCTGCATTTGGAAGGAGACCATCTGTTCACAGGTCATGGGCAGCTGTTGTCTCAAGTACAGACAGACTTGAGAAGTTCACAGACGAATCAGTAACAGGCATAGTGTTTCACGCTCCCTGGAAATACCACGTCAACACGTCGCCCTGACACATCGCCACTCTCACACATGGACTGCTGTGCAGACACTCGGCTGAGGTCAGTCTCCTGCTGTCCCGTCATTTGAAAACCTGCAAGTCAGAAATGTATTTCATTTAGTTTGAGATATTTGGCTTGCTAAAAATAGCTGTTCGTTTTTAAATAGGAAGAAAGAACTGGTTCAGTTTTACTCTTTATCCTGACTGTATTTTTATTTCGGTACCGATCCCATCATGAATTTCTATACTTTTCTGAGCTTTTCTCAGACCCAGAGACACTAGACATCTATGGTTGAAGAAATGGGTTAAAAAAGTTCTGGTGATAAATTTGTTAGAGGCCTAATGAGATACTGTACCTAGAAAACATTTAGATGAGACTGTTATCACCATTTAGGACAAGTGTCTCAAACATAATATTCAAAGATAAATCTAAATCTGATTTCTAGTTAAGGTCAAAGATCAGGTATGGTAAGGGATGAGCAAATTAGTTTTTTAAACTACAAAAATTTAATTAGTTTTTAAAGTTTGTTTATAACTTCCAAGCAGCGTACATTCATGCATAATGTCTGAGACAAAATACATTCAAGCCTAGTGGAAAAAATGCCAGTGTTTGATGCTAATCAGATGCTTAAACAAAAGCAACTCTAACTTTAAAACAACTTACATTCAAGTGTTAGAAAAATTCTAAATAAATTCCAAATTACTCCAAAAGTAATGCCACTGTCAGCCTGCAAATTGTTGGTTGTGAACCTAAACAGATCTAACTTTTAACATTACAAACTTTACATCTGTTTTAGAAGACATTTTAACTACAAGAGAAAAAATTCATTGTGTGATTTTCACGCCAAAACACACTTAATAAGCAAAGTGTATTTGTTTTAATGCCTGAATAAACAAACGAACTTAAAAGAAACAAGACACTGGAATATTAAAATGATTTAGGAGTAAAAGTTACACTGTACGTAAGCGGCGTGGCGTCTGCCGTTGCTAAGCAACCATGAGCAACCATGCACTCCATGGCAACGAGAAAGCGCATGATTTAAATGGATTTCCAGCACCGAGCATCCCTTGTATTAAGATCTCCTGTAGTACTAAATTAATTTGTGGACAAGAGGAGAAAAACACGTGAAACCCTTAGGGGACTTTGAGAAACCTGCTTTACAGTCTGACCACATCAACACTCATGTCTTTCCTATTAAGTTTACAGTCAAAGCTGAACTTCACAGATTCATATGTAAATAACAGGTTAAGACACATTAAAAGTGATTGTAAGCATTTGTGCTGATTTTAGCACTCCTGTGTTGTTGTTTTCTGGAGTTTTTTTTTTTTTTTTTTTTACAGCCAGGTGACACTATTAAAAACCTCACTAGCTACGTAAACACAACAGTGTGCTAATGTTGCAGGCTAGTTAGCTTAGCTAATGTTTCTGCACAGAGCTTCTATCTGACTTTAGTAAACTTTTAGAAAACTCTTTAGCTCCTTGTTTTATCTTAAATAATATCAACAGCCCATGGTCATTATCTCACACCATTATTCGAGTGCTTTATTTCTGAAAACAGAACTCGGTAATGAATTCACCCGTGGTACTGAACTCCTCTCCGGTCTGAGGCTCCTCCTCCTGCCCGAGTCGCGGGGCGTGGCCTCTCCTCAAGAAACTCATGTCGGTTGAAGTTCAATTTCCGTTAATCTAAAAATTAATCTCACTGAGGGATTACAAGCGGCGCAGAAGTTCAGTAAATGTGTGGTGCAGTAAAGTCTCAGTAGAAATGAGTAAAACTCGGCATTAGATAGCAGCGCGTCAGAGCTTCAGAACGCGATTGGAAAATAAATATGACGCTTGAGACAAAATACTTTCAAGCCTAGTGGAAAAAATTGCCACTGTTTGATGCCAATCAGATGCTGGCACGCGCTGTTTCTTCATATGATTTTAGATTGTATTATTAACATAAAACACACATTGTATCCTGTTTATATATTTTATTGAATATTTAATTCACAGTAGATAGCATACTTATATTTCAATATAAATATATAAACAGTACAGCAGTGGCATCTGGTGGAAAATGTTGTAGGTGCGGATGTGCTACACTGACTAAACACAAGTACAGTATCCTGAAAAAAGAAAAACACCAATGTTTAAAGCCTGAACAACTGCAGACAAAAGCTAGACTCTCAAAATCACCTGTTTATTTCAGATTCTTACTTCTGAGTCATAAAACAAAAGGCCCCTGAGCGCCCTCTAGTGACCAGTCCCCATTGTTATAGGCCTACAGTGTCAGAGAACGTTGTTGTTGGTCTTTCGGCTGCTCCCGGTGTTATGCCACGGATTGCCCCCTCTACATAATATCTATCAAAAATTATATTAGAACATAAATTCATAGGTTTATGCCTTACAAGTTACAAATCACACTAAACTAATTTTATTATAAAATAAGCACTATGAAAATATACATGTTTATATAAATATTTTTCTATTTTTCATACTACAGTACTTGTATATTACTCATTTACCAAGGTAAAATTTATTTCAAAATTTTGCTTATTATTGAACTGCCATGGAAATTTGAAATCTACAATTAAATATTATTAATACAGTTTTTCTCGATTGCTAAAACACTACGTATAACCAATCTTTTGAACTAAAATGAAAAAACCATAATAATTTTTTTGTTGTTGTTGTTGTTGCTTTACTGTTGCCTCCATCATCAGAACCTTCAGGGAGGAAAACTGGTAGGTGTACAGTACTTGCAGTAAGACTGCTCTGTACAGTAACTTTTGAGTTACTGAACTCAAGTTTTTTCTCAGTATACTGGTGCCATGTTCAGACTGCCTACTTCACGTATGAAACGCCGGCCTCCCAGGAACTCCTTTAATGTCCCAAACATGTGAAAATGGCTTGGAGCGAGGTCAGAACTGTATGGAGATTTGGCAATAAATCCCAGCTGAGTTCCTGTAATGTGCAAGTGGCATGGCACAAATGATGTGTGTACAGTGCCACAGACAGATGCATCGCTTCTGAAAGTCGGCACGAGTTCATCATCATTCACACTGCCTCCTTTAAAAGCTTTGCACAATTCGTATCTGTTACTGTGGCTAAGACTTTCATTACCATACTATGCCTGAAGTCTCCTGTAAATGTCAATTGGTTTTATGCTCTCATTTCATCACAAGTCCCGGTTTGACTTAAACTGCTAGTCTTGTGCTGTGTTAACTGATGATGGTGATGATGATGATGATGATGATGATTAGTAGTAGCATTTGAAGTAGTATTTTGTAAGCCAATCTTGCAATCATAGCTTCACCTAGTGGATAAATTGCAGCTGTGAAACAATGAAACAACAGCACATATAAACATTATGCGTTTTCTTATTTGGTATGAAATGCTGTGTTGTAGGAATATGATGTCTCTAAACTGTAGCTATAAACATGGTAACATGGTTTATAATTATAGGGTTTGGATAAGTAAATTTGCTGAATGTTTACTATTTTTAGATTTGTCATATGTTCATGTCATAAACACTGTATGTACATATACGATATATATCTTTATAAATGTTATACATTATCCCTGACATGCAGCACTTTGTAAGACTAAAAACATTATTCTATTAGTAATGATAATTCGATTTCTGACTGTGAAAAATAAATTTCCGAAGGCTATACAACAGAGGGACTGTGTCTGGTTCTTAAAGATGCCGGATCTGATTACCTGACAGTAGCCCTAAAAATTGTCTAAAAAAATTAATATGATTTAGTTTAGTTTTCTTTTTTAACAATTTAGTGCCAAAGTACTATTTACTCACTCACTCACTCACTCACTCATCATACTCACTCACTCACTCACTCACTCATCTTCTAAACGGTTTTCCTGTATTCAGGGTCACGGGTGGCCTGGAGCCTATACCAGGAGGCTTAGGGCACAAGCCTGGGTACACACTGGACAGGGTGCCAATCCATCGCAGGGCGCACACATACACACACTCATTCGCACACTACGGCCAATTTGGGTATGCCAATAAGCCTAATGCAAACTCCATGCACACAGAGATCGGAATCGAACCTGGACCCTGGAGCTGCAAGGCGACAGTGCTACGTAATATTTAATTTTATTTAATAATTTTTTAAACCAGCTTTTTTTCAGACACCAAATACAAACTATAATTACAAAAGTTAAATACAAAATAAAAAAGCAAACATACAACAGGTTGTTTCTGTCATTACTGATTTTTAAAAAAAAATGAAAACAACATTTCCTTAATAAGTGAAAATTCTTTCCTGTTGTCTATTGATGGTTTTCTACTTACCCCATGATTATCCATTTTAAACAAATTCTGGCTGTAAAACATAAGTTTGCATCCCATATTCTTCTTGAATGGAAAAAGTAAACTGTACTTAGAGCATTTAAGCAGATGGGTTTTCAATAGTGACATTTTCCCATGCGCTGCAGGATAATCCTGTCGTCTTCAAAGTGCAAGTGGGATTGCTTCAAACTTTTGCAATCCAACGATTCCGTGCACAGGACAGTAATTAATAACCATTCTAATCATTCTAACTATATAGAAAAGAATCAGAGACCTTTGGTTTCATTAGCAGTTTGATGTTTTTTTTTATCAGCTGCTTCTTTCACAAGGACAAAGTCATAAAAGAAATAACGTCTTACAGAATAATGCACAATAGACATAGAAAAAATCAGGCTCCAAAAAAAAAAAAAAAGAAAAAAAAAGAAAGGTGGACTTGAATGAGAGAACATTTGCACAAAATACATAAATCTGAGTCAAGTTTGTGTTCTTGTTGTGCCTGTAGCGTAATCAATTTCGGGGAACAAAGCAAAACTTGGCATTAAAGATAGCTCTTAATCTTAAAATTAGAAAAACAAACAAAGAAACAAAGACATAATTACACAAGACTTCACAAAAAAGAAGGAAAGCAAAATCATTTCTGAACCTGGCAATGACACCAAAGCATGCTGCCGCATGCAACAAAATATCAACACACGTTTTAAACATTAAACAATATTAGGTCACTAATCAAATGCATTTAATGCATGGCTACAGTATGTTATGTACTTTTCAAAATATTCACTTGTTCATGTGAAGGCAATGTCTAGCCCTTAAACAGGCAGCATGCACCACGAAATCTGTTCCTCCTTTTTACTCAGATGAGGTCTAATGAATTATTTTAGTTCGAACAGGTGTGTCACATGACCTGGTTCTGCGATCATTTAATCAGTCTGGCCAGAAAGTGTCATGGCCGTCTGTGGCGCAACAGATGGTGAGTGTGGAATAAAGAATTCTGCATTTATCAAAAGAATTTTCATAAACTTCACAAATCAACTTATTTTAATATTTAAAATAGTGCTTTTTCATCCCCATGATAAAAAAATAAACAAAATATATAATTGTTGTTTGTGTTGTTCTTTAATATATAGAATGGAATGTTATGATGGTTATATTGTATATGATTTTGACAGGATTATGACAGATGGTTCAGGTGAAGTCTGAAACGTACACAATAAATAGTTTTCTGTCTTTCTGTTGTTTCTGTTTTGTCAATTCAAATGATTAAAACGTCATAACAAGGTTAAAACACCTTTTCCCAGTGTCATAAAACATATGCAATTAAAGAAGGATTGCACTTAGTTGATAAACGCATCAAATGCATCAAATATGAATCACATATCGTATCTTTGTAGGAAGATGTATTTTTGGGAAAGTGCATCTCTTCTTGCACATACAGTACGAGGGGCGTTCAATTCAAACCGGGACATTTGATTGTGCATAATACAAGAATACATTTACAGTATGAGAATACTTTTACTTCTCTATATAATCCCCTGCTACACAAATGCACTTATTGCAGCACCACCCTAGTTTTGCAATGCAATGTTTTATTGCGGCTAAGAGTCTCATTGCGGTATTGTGCTTGAAGTCTTTTGTAAATGTCAATTGGTTTTATGCCATTGTTCATAAGATTTTCTTTTTTTTCAGTCCCGGTTTAACTTGAACACCTCTTGTATAACTTAAAATACTGTGCACTGACAGTTGTCTTGAAAGTAATTGTAATGTTTATGTTGGTCATGTGGTTGGACCCATAGTACAGAAAATAAACTGTTATGAGTTATTACCTCTCATTATATATTTAGGGCATGGTTATGCCAGCCTAATGACACTTCTATTGGTAAAGCAATTTTAACTAGAAATAAAAAAAAAAGATAAATGTGTAACATACTGTATAGTGTTAAACTACTGGAAATAATCTCATGAATTTGTACGATGGATTATGCCAGCCTTTTGATACATGGTTAAAGTAATGCAATTTTAGCAGAGAGGAACCAACATTAATGCACAATATTGTCTGGCATATATTGTATTTGACATAGTTGTGCCAGTCATATGATACACAGGTAAAGGAATTTTAACTAGAAATCAAGAAAAATAACATGAGTGATGTTTTGTTACAATATAGAATTGAATGGCAGGAATATGACTCAGGTAATAAAAGTTCAGGTAAATGTTGCAAAATCCAAAATCCAAAACAATGGTTCAGTCTTTTTAAAAACATTGTTAAGTCATTTTTATTACAAACATTACTGTTGTGCCTGTTTAAGGGCTTGAGTGGCCTCTGAGTAAAATGTCAGACCTTTCGGTTCTCCCTTAGTCTCAATCACTAGTCACCTAAACAGTCACGACGCACAGACAAAGACATTCACATTAGACATGGCGATGACAATCTCTGAGCTTCTAACCAGCCATTTACTTTATTATTGGCATGAATATGGAATACTGCGAGATTCGTAACCACTGTTCGACTGAGATCGCTGTAGAGCAAAGTCTGGTGAGTGATGACTAAATGACGACGTTGAACAGAAATTATGAGAAGAATAAGGAGATACAAGCTAGACAGAGAAAGAGAGAGATAAAAGTAGAGATAAACTATTAGTGAGAAGAAAATACGACGCAAGAAAGACAAAGACACACCATAGACAAGTCTAAAATGTATTTTCTATTCAAAGAGAATTTTTTTCCCCTAAAATAGATGAGAATATCTGACTTCTTTTCTCGTTTGGCTTTGTGAATAGAAACTAAACAAACCAGTGCGATTTGATCTTGCCCATTTTACATAACCATACATTCTGACTAAATAGATTCCTCACACAACATGAATACCACTTTGATTTCTCCTACCGTGGTGGATGACACACAATCAAACTGACAAGAAACGCGTTTTACACTAACTGATACCTTCGCTTTTTCAAACCATCTTCTAACCTCCTTCTTGAAGACCTCAGTCCTACATTCCAAATCCTAATTCAGAAGAACACCTAAATCCGGGAAAACCATTCCAGAAATCTGGTCTGGGTGTCGTCTTCTGACAGTACACAGTGTCTTCTAACTAACTACGGTCCACAAACCTTTTCCTTGTTCTTTTTTTTTCTTAATAAAAAATTAATACCACAGTGGGTCCACTAGACGTGTTCAGCTCGAGGCTCACGGCTCTGCTTGCTCTGTTCTCCTGCTGGTTCCTCCTTTTCATTCACAGGGCCGAGACCTTCACGACGCTGGAGCTAGAGGTGGTGTTGATGGTGGGGGCCATGGAGGTGGTAATTGGGGCTGGGCAGAACGAGCTCGGTGACGGCAGACTAATGATGGCAGCGGTGATATGCTGCCCTCTGCAGTTTATCTGCGCTCGCTCGTTGGGCTTCAGGTTGAGACTGGAGCGACAGCTGGAGAAAAGGTGAACATTTAAAGAGCTTTGATAAATGACATGTTTGACATTAACCCTTTAGTTATTAGACTTAAAGGATATTTTTTTAAGGCATAATATATTTTTTTAAAGCTTAAAGCATAACTATAACTAATTATTTATTAGATGTGGCATGAATGGTTGTGGCCTATTAGATTAAACGGTCAAGTGAGTATTATTATGAAAGAGGATTAGAGTCACTATTGAAAATGAATACATAGAATTGCTTTTTCTTTGCGAAAAGTCAATATTCTAATGGTAAATGTCAGAAGTCTGAGAAAAAAAAAAAGTCAGATTCTGGTTCCTCTTACATAGAATATGAAATATCTATTTGTCTGTACATTGGTCAGGATTGCTCTCTCAATGGTATGTTTCATACACTGGAGGACAGAAAGAAACAGGATACAGACTGTAAGACACAGTACAGGTCTGTATGTCTGTCACAGCATCACGCAAAACTGATTCAACAGAATTTAATGAAACTTTGCTATTCCTTCGGTATTTGCCTGAGGTTAAACCTGTGCCATAATTAAAATCAAAATGTTGAGTAGAAGTGAAGTTATGTGCCAGATTACAACATCGAGTCATTTTTAGACAAATATAGCGCTATAAAGACATAAATAGAGACAGGCAGACATGTACGTGGTAATGTTCAACCTGAAATGATAATACTGATTACATTAAAGCCAATCAGCTTATTTTTAGCTTTAACCTTTTAACTATTTCTAAAACTATTTTTCTGTCAGGAATGAGTAGTTACCCTAATTAACTATAAAATATTAAAGCAAGCAGATGAATTTAAACTTTCCAGATTTTCTGGAGAAAGTTCAAGCCTCTATCGTCTTTTCCTTTCCTTTTGGCTTTACCTCTTTTGTATTGTCACTGTATATCTTTTGGCAAAAAGAGAATCCTCACCAAACGCTCACCTTGGGCCGAGACTCATCTGATCTCCACACTGGATGTGGATGGCGCTGAGCTCTTGCAGGTCCTGCGTGTGTGTGTGTGTGTGCGTAGTGGACAGGCTGGCATTAGGAAGTGCGAGTCTTTTCCGTGAGCGGCGGGTACAGCACGTTCCTGTGAAGCCCTCGTTGCTCGAGATGGAGGGGCTGTGAGAAGGAAAGTTCTGCAGCTGAGGTGCTCCTTCAACACAATTCTGCTCGAACAACTGCTCGTCCACAAACTCATGTGCCTGAGAGAGAGCAAGAGAGCGAACGAGAGACAAAGGGAGGTGAGGCGAGAAAGAAAGGTAAGAAAGACCGTAAAACAAAAACAGTGAGATAGATAGTATGAGAAACTCAAAGAGAATGAGAGAGAATAAGAAAGAGGAAGCGAGAGCAACAAAGAAAACAAGACAAAGAGAAAAATCCAGAGAGATAGACAAATTGTGAAGCAGGAAAAGAGAGAGACACAAACAAAGAGAAGATTGAGAGACACACTCAGAGAGAAAGAGTGAAAAGATGAGACAGAAAGAAAACAAGAACAAAGAGAAAGACAGAGAAGTGAGAAACAAATAGAGACAAAGGAAAAAGAAAAACAGGCAGAGATTAAAAAAGGAGAGCAGGAGACAGAATAAGAGTGAGACAGAGCAAGAAACAAAGATATAGATAACAAGAAAGAGCAATGCACACACAGAAACATTAAACAATGCAGAATTTCCATTCTCTCGTCTGAACTGATAAAGCGTCTCTCGTTTATGCTTTTAAGATTATACCTTAAATCCAGTCGCCTTGAAATACACACTGCTGCTAAACAGTTTACGACAGTTTTAAAGACAGAAATGACTCAATGATTTAATGACTCATTAATTCAGTAACTCCCTGACTCAGTGATTCAATTGTTCAATTACTCAGTGACCTAGTGTTTCATTGACTCAATCATTTAATGACTCAGTGATTCAAAGACTCTGTGACTCAATAATTCAGTGAACAAATTGTGCAGTGACCATATGATTCAGTTGCTTAGTAATTCAGTGATTTAATGACTCAATGACTTAATGAAACAACAACTCTGTGATGTAATGACTCAGTAACTCCATGGTTTAGTGACTACGTGATTCAATGACATCGTGACCTAATGACTCATGGACTCATTAACTCGTTAATTCAATTACTTATTAACCTAATGAAGCACTTACTTAGTAATTTGGTGACTCAATGACTCTATGATTCAATGACTCAATAGCATAACAACTGAAAAGCTCTGAAATACTGTGTTATGCTTTTGACAGGAGATGTTCACACTCACGGTGGTTTTCTCCAGGCAGTGCAGTAGGTGGTGATGTTGGCTCTCTAATAACGATGGGGTCTTGTTCATGTGCTGCTCCTCTTCTTCTGAGCCCTGACAAACACACACATACACATGTACAAATTGTGTGCCCTCTTACATGCAAAAATGATGGTTCAGACATGTTCCTATTTTACTGCACTTAATTTAAACACTTTAAGATAAGATACAGTACATGTTTAATCTTTGTTAACAATCTCAGAAACACTAAGCCCAAGCCAGAACTACATACAAGGTGGGACAATTCTTTTTTTTTTTTTTTTTTGCTTTTTAAACTGATTCTTATATTATTCTTAGCCTTGAAGTAGCCTCTGTTGTTATGATCAGGATTGGACAGCTTACCTCACCTCACTGTATATTACTGCTGACATCATCTCTTCAGATCACATCCAAAGCAAAATTAATTTTTTTCATAACAATTGATTTAGGAGTTTTGCTGTTTTAGTTGTTGCAGGAGTCACATTCATTTTATTTGCAATTGTGTTGTGTTGTGTCTAGACTCTTACTATCTGCCACCCTCACACTCAACCAAACAGTGGAAAACCCAACATGTATTCAGTACCATGGTCAGCTCCATCTCATGCAAAGAAGGGGTGAGTGCCTCAACTTCAAGCAGCATGGAAGGGGTGGACATTTACCTACCAGAATTCCGCAGGAAGGCCCAACATTGTCTAAGTAAGCTTATGCTCCACTATGGCCTGGAATATTTCCTCCAGACCTTTAAAAAGACTGCGGAGCAGGAAGCTTGGCCGAAGCTTGAGTATAGTGCCACTCTCATTCTACTGCTCACCAGTCTCACGAGTGTCAAAGCAGCCACCTTTGTGCTCAACCAAGCAGAGAAAAATCCAGCATGTATTCAGCACAATGATTAGCTTCAACTCACTCACCTCACTGTGGCTGAAAGCAGAACAGCACCTACGTACACATCATCATGGTGTCAACAGCACCCAAAAAAGAGACCAACCAACCAACTCCAGATGGGTGAGTAGAGTTAAACCAGGACTTTTCATTGTGTCGAATAATAGGACACAGTTATGAAAGAGTGAAAACACCCTTTATTTTTCTTTATAATCCACTGGTACACTAAAGCACTTATCCCAGTATTTAACTAGTGCTCGGATACATGTACAAAGTTTTTCCTCAGTAAATTGGAGCCATAATTAGACTGTCTGTTTCACATCTAAAATGCTGGCCTCCCAGGAACTCCTTTAATGGGCCAAAGACGTGGAAATGGCTTGGAGCAAGATCATAACTATACGGGTGATGAGGCAATCCAAATAATTTGCAAGTGGTGTTGGTGAATGATGGTGAGTACAGTTCCAACAAACAGTTGCGCCTCTTCCAAAAGTTGGCATTTTTCAAGGATAGGGTGTTCCACAAGAACAACTGTAGAAGTACGAGCCACCTCACCTGGCATTGTCATTCACAGACATACAGCCTTCTTTAAAACATTTGCATCATTCAAATGCTTTACTGCAACTAGGAGTCTCATCACTGTACTGTACTTGAAGTCATCTGTAAATTTCAATTAGTTTTTTGCCCTATTCACCAGAAATTTAATTAATAAATGTAAAGGTGAATGAAAATGTAAATGTAAAAGTCCTGGTTTGACTTGAACACTCCTCATATCACTTAAAGTGAAATGACAGTTATCCCTATATGAAATGTTTTTGTGGGTCATATGAAACATAGTTCAGGTTTCAAGTTTATGTCTATTGTTTATTATTACGGGTTCACCCTTAACTACTGTACACTGATCCGCCATAACCTTAACATTGATCAATTATATACAGTACCAGTAAACTGGTCATCATCCATCAACTGATCATGTGTACCCAAGGCTTGACACAAAGGCCAATAACAGAAAAAACAATGATGGCCTTGATAGAAAGATACAGTATATATATATATATATATATATATATATCACTCACTCACTCTTTGTCTATACCACTTTATCCTGTATTCAGGGTCATAAATCAGGGTGCCAATCCAACATACACTCACTCACACACTCATTCACACGCTACAGGCGATTTGGGAATGCCAATTAACCTAACCTATATGTCTTTGGACTGTGGGAAGAAACTGGAGTACCTGGATGAAACCCACCAAGCATGGGGAGAACATGCAAACTCCATGCACACAGAGACGGAAATCGAGCCTATATATATCAAGGCCAGCATTGATGTTTTTTATGTATACTATATATATCAATCTATACAGAAGAAAAAAAATCTATAAAAAGAAAAACATAGTTTATTTTGACACTAATATAATGTTACTAAAAGAGACTAAGTCAAATGTTATCTTTTAACACTGATATAGTCTGATTTTGCTGAACGTTCGTGTATCTATGCAAACTTTTAGGAATGTAACAAACTTCTTGGACAAAAATTTGGACCCTCTTTGAACACGATGTTGCTGCACCAGCACTTATTTTCAATAACACAATTCCTTTTTTCCCATGAAAAAATAATCTATTTCACCCAAGTCCTTCCACCTCCTCACACTGACATTGAGTCTCACTGAAAAGCAGAAATGGCACGTCTGTAATTCCAAGTGTCACACCTCTGACAGCTCCATCACAACGCCTGGCATGAAATCACCAGGACAGAGAGACTGCACCAACTGCCTGGTTCTAGACACCTTAATCAGTAGGATTTTTTTTTTCAGAAGAAACCTAGGACACACTCTGTCTGATATGATGGGAGTGACAGCGTTCTGAACTGACATCCACAAGGTCACGTGCAAAAACAAAGGAAAAGCTGAAGGTTTTGACATGCAGGTCTGAATTAGGTTCAGGGGTGGTCTATTAAGCAGACGCTAATGGGTTTTAATTGGACTTTTAATTGTGACTTTTACTGTTGAGTGACTCAATGAAAACAGAAGGAAGAGCGGGTCACAGACGCATGGATGATTCGAGGAGCTTCACATTTAGGCTCTTTTAAAGTCGGCTACATGTACAAGGTACTAATTAGGATAGAAGACGAGTGTGAGTTAAATCTGGCCTGATTTCATTAGCATGGCTTTGCCCTGGCACAGAGCACAATAAAATGGTGTCACAGGCAGTGGGATTTGACATAAAGATGGTCACTGTATATTAGGGCTGAAATAAAAAAGGACAATCTCTCTAGCACTCCACAAGTACTCAGGTTTTTACAAACCCAAGCATCATACTCCTTCTTGGACCATATCTCATTGCAGATGTAAGTCCCCATTTTCCTGTTATAACACCCTCCATTGTTCTGGGAAGGATTTCCACAAAATTTTAGAGTGTGGCTTCATGTTTGTTTGGCCATTAGAGAGGCTGATATTCAATGTTAGGTGAGGAGGTCTGGAGTGCAATCAGTGTTCCACTTCATCCAAAGGTTTTCAATCGGGTTGAGTTCACTCAGGACCCGATGCAGGTCACACGTGTACCTCCAGTACAACTTTAACTTAACACACCACGTCTTCATGGAGCAGGCTTTGTCATGCTGAGAGATGTTTGGGCCTCTTAGTTCTAGTAAAGGTAAACTGTACTTCTACAGTATATAAAGACCTTTGAGAGATTTGGAAACAGTTTGAGAAAGACATGGGAAGGATGATGATGTTGATGATAATGATGCTGTGATATGCTGTACATTTGGCCATATTGTGTATTAGTAGGATCATTCAGAAGGACTTGCATGATTCATATTGCGCATAAACATTTGTGATCCCTAATATCAAGTCAGGTGTTAAGTCACACAGGTTAGTTTTGCGCTTTGGCCAATCGAGTGTAGGAGGTGAAATGTATCAAATTTTGAATTTCGTCAAAAATCGGTTGATAGATAGCTTATCTTCCTGATCTTTGAGAATTGAGAAAGGTGTAATTCTAAACATTGTTTAAAACATGTTAATGATGACTATCCAAGCTGGTTACTCCAGATATGACAGAATGTAATACTGTATATATTTTCACTATAAAATAACATGCTACTAGCAAAGTTATTTTTAGGGGTAGCAGGGAAATCCTCATGTCAAAATGATGCTCTTTCTTCCCACATCACAAAAGTACAGTATATCTGAGAAGGCTACAGCATGAACCAGGAAGTGAACTTGTGGATCTCCAGAATCTGAAAACTTTTACAACCAGCTGCCACCAGAGACTTAATTTTTTTTTATTTTTATAAAAGGTTATATTAACATATCTTACAAACAGCACAATTTTTGATTGATTGATTGATTGATTGATTGATTCCACACATTTTTTCCATCACTTTAAATCAGGTCACATTTGGGGTGATTTGAGTTATGGTGGTTTTCAAATTCTTGTTTTCAATAAGCTCCATTTTGATACCAAGTTTATTACCGTATCATATCTGGTTCATAAGATATGGCCAATGCAAGTTTGTTTACAAACCGGACATAAACTTAAGACCTGACATAATACCTGATTTGATGTGACGGGTCATATATTAAAAAATGTGTGTAACCAATGAATCAATCACTGTTGCGAGGTGCCAAATGACCCTCAAATGTCTCTATTGTTCAAAAGCTACAAAAGAACATCATATAACTCATTCGTGATCTTATAAGAATATTGCAGTCAAAAAGTCCACTTTTCACTGTAACACAAAAATAATAGCATCTCATTTTAGCTTTAGTTTCTCAGCTAAGATTATATGACATATAGTGTTATGTGTAAGTGTCCTACCAAACTGCAAAGATATAAATTCTGCACAAAATTAAACCAAAAAAAGAAAAGAAAAAAAGGAAAATTGTATGATCATTGAGAATTATGCTTTTTATTTAATATAACACAAATAAATAATCCTAAGGAAAATAAGGAAAGTAGAAAACTTACCTGTACAACCTTAGTCCAAATTCAACTTATTATTATATTTCAAACTATGCTAAGTACACATTAAATGCACATAAGATGTTTAAAGAAGTCAAGGAAAAACTCACGGTGAGATCAAGAAGTTCATTCATACGGCCATTGTGTTTGCTCTGCAGGTAAGCGCTGGAGATGCCCTTCTTGGCTATTCTTATCCGGGCCAGACGGGTTTTCTGTGTGGGCAGAGAGGTCCGATGTTAGACAGCCAGTGGAAAGAGTAATGGAGTAATCGTCCCATTCCATCACCTCACCCATGAATCTCACGGAAGACAAACATTAACCAGAGGCGAAATCCTGAGCCATGGGTTCAGCTGGTGTTTTTCAATTATGCTTATTATGTAATTACACTCTGTATCTCAGAGGAACTGCAACCTTCACACTGTAGATTACTTTATTTATCAGCTTAGACCTCGATATTGTAATCATTTCCTAGTAATGGTGAAGAGATGGAAAAGCTGATGAGTTCCATTCCAACGAGTAGTCATGACATAATATATATTATTTTAAAATGATAACAGCGGATCCTTTGGGTGCTGTGTGTGGCACAGCCGGTCTAATTCTGGATCTGAACAACCTTAAACTCTTTCATGCACTGTGCATTAGGTGTCTTTTTATTGTGGACAAAATTGTCTTTTTTCAGTAGTTTGTGCTTCATACGCTTTTATGTGGGATCAAACCGGATGGGCTGGGCCTTGGTCCCCACAAGTATAGATGAGTCTTGGATTCCTATAATCCTGGCACCAGTTTACTGGTATGCAATTGATAATGTATGAACATTTAATTCATCTGGTCTTGGTGTTAGTGTTGTGGTTGATCAGTCTGTATACGTATTAATTTTTTTTGTTAAAACATCCACGATTACTACAAAATTTGTAAACAGCATGAAGAAAAAAAAAAAGCAGCCTTTGTAACAGCCTTGAAAAAAACACCTAAAGCCTGCACTGCTCCCAAGATATTATGTGCAGGTATGTGTTTTACATTTAAAAAACTTATTTGTCTGTCATGTGTACCTAATTTAACTTTATCTTGGAGTTATAAATAAAAAGCCAAGCTGACGTTTTTTTGCAGTGACATTTTACACTATGACTGACAAGCTCCCCATTTAACTCTGTTGAGAACGAAGGGTTCACCGAGTTGTGTAGAAACAGTAACCATCTAATAGCAAATAGCGCAAACAACATTTAATATATACACTTTCCATATGCCATGCTTAAAAGAATAATTTTAGCCATTATTTGCTATATATAGTAGCGTTTTTTTAGAAAAGAAAGGTACAGTATGTGCCTTTATGTGCATTCCTTATGTGTTTAGGATGTAAGGACAGTTTACCACTTTTGATATATTTGTACAATAATCAGTGAAAATAAATTTCTTTTTTTTTTCACTTCACTTTAGTAATAGGTTTTAATTTTACTCCTACAAGAAATGTTTGTACTTTCTACTTCACTACATTTGTGCATGGTGTTGTGTTATATTACCACATTTTAAAATGCTGACTATTATATGTAATTACGTGATCTTTTCTCTGTAAGACCCTCAATCACATAGCAGGTGGTTGAAATTTGAAATGAAGAAGAGAGAGAGAGAGAGAGAGAGAGAGAGAGAGAGAGATTCTTTTACTTGTATTAAGAATTAAAGGCTTTGACCTAGGGTATCTCTACTTTTATTTAAAATACAGGAATTGTGTACTTTGTCCACCATTGGACATCCATAATATAATAATTAAAAGCACACAGCCAAGAGCTTTTATGTGTGGAAAAAAATATCATGTAAAAAAATTAAGCAAATTGCAAACAAAACTTACTGAATATTGAGGGGAAATATGTGTACTGTATAAATATTAGGCAAAGAAACTTGGGTAAGAAAAAATGACGTGGTAAACATGAAAGCACACAAACAAACAAACAAACAAACAAAAAAGAACAATCAATCTATACTATTGATGAGGTTTAGGGCTGTTTAGAGTCTTTTCTATATTGACTTATTTTACTATAGACTTGTCTCAGTCTTGTCTCAGTTCATTTAGTATTTTCTTTTCACATGCCTAACATTTAAAAAGGAGTAATTATTTGTCCCATAAAAATATATTTTTAGAATGTTTTTTTTCTGTGATTATATTTTTTCATTTTACTGGATCAATAATGACAACAATGTTTATTTTGTTAACAGAACACAGTATAGGCCTCTTCCAAATGGTTTGGATGTAATTTCAGGATAAAAGTATCAATACTCTCAAAAAATTGCCTGGTTGTTTCTATAAACACATTGTTGTTGTTTTTTTTACACTGGGTCAAAATACTGGGTTATTTCGGGTACTTTAAACACACTGTTGGGTTGCTCATGCTGGGTCAAATGAGATGTAGTTAGTCATTTACAAATAAACACCTGGTTGGGTTATTTTGACCCAACAACTGGTTGATTCTTTCCGGTTTTTCAAACAGCAGCCTGCATAGTGTTCAAAATATTACTGTTATTGTGTCTCAAAGTGTAGTTTTAAGAGTCTTTTAGGCTAGATTGCATGTGTGTACAGCTCAAAATATCCATTGGTTATTGAAGATAGCATCTATTTAAAAAATTGTCCTAACTCCAGGCAGTCCCCAGATGCTCTGTGCGCATGTCCCTTGCCCAATGCAGCCTCGCCTCGGAAAGGACTTCTGAAAACTACCGCTGGCTGTGATGTCTCTACAGTGTCAATCACTATTGCTATGTTACTGTCTATAGTTAAAACAGCGGATGTATTTAATTTTGGGTATTTCTAAATGACATTGGTATAATGTGGTTATGGTATAATATATCATGGTTGTGTGATGCATCCTGTACTCTGCATTCCATTTTCAATATAATCTCAAACACTCGAGTGTGCACTTTCAAATCAAGTCTGGTCTTTATATTCTTGCAATTGAGAAATGGCATGACAAACTTTCAGGATTCTTCACTTCTGAAGCGAGGGGCACGCCACTTAAAGCTGCCAGTATTTTATGGTAAGATTTTTTTTTTATTTGTAAGAATATTTACATACTGTACATTTGAATGTTGTATTTGTGGTATGAGCAAGCTCATTTCTATGAGCTTCATTTCTATGTTCATTTGCTTTTCCACCATCACATTTTGTTCATATTTTCATGTTCATATTTTTATAATCTGTGCCAATAGTTGGCTATACTGTATTTTATGAGAAAAGGCAGTTTTGTTAGCACACATAAATACAATCCTAAATTTTATAATAATTTATTATACCATTATACCATAAAAGGTATGTTTAATCACAGTCTTAATATGTCTTCTGCTTCTATTTGATCTAGGATCATTAAAAAAAACAAAACAAAAAAAAAACAAACATCTGGTTGGTTTCAGCCCGCATTTAATTAATAATATTTAAAAGTTTTATTGTTCTTGTTCTTAATGTCATTTTGAAAGTCAATGAAATAGCAATAGTTAAACTAAAAGTTAACTAACTTATAGTTAAATTATAAGATTATAAAGATTTGTATTGAAAACTTCTACATAAAAAGTGTTTAAACATTGCATGAAATGCAAAAAACAAAAATGCCATTCAAAATCTGATTTATTTATATTATGTGACGTTGTGTACATTTTGGGACTTTTTTGAAAGCAAAATGGAGCAATATACTAAATCAAATGCAATGTGTCAATCCAGCTAGAGTGTCAATTTTACCCACTGGTTGGGTCAAATGAATTCTGGGTTAAATGGTAAAATTCAAAATGTAGGGCAAACCAACCCAGTGTGAGTTCAGTCCAATAGTGACCCAGCGGTTGGATTAAGGTTGGTTGTTTTTTAACCCAGGTGTTTTTAGAGAGTATATTTACAAATTCACTACCCGGCACAATTAGAATTCACATAAAATGCTATGGTGGTGGAACAGGACAAATATTTTTGGCAATATCATAAACTTTATTTCTCATGGTATACTGTGATGCAAATAAAAAGGCATACTACTTAAAGACAAAGTATCATCTAGTGTTTTTTTTTTGTTGTTTTTTTTTATTTTTAGAATAGCTTATCTCATCTGAGTGGTAGAGATCTCGTAATCAGGTTAAATTTAACACATTTTGCAGAGTAAGATATAGTCAATGAACATGTGCTCTACCAAAAACTTGGGGAAACTTGTAAGAGGTTATTTAAGGTTATTACTCTTGCTTCAATCTCAGCTAGTTTCATTAATGACATGTTTTTACTTTGAGATGGTGGTCTTTACTACAACCATAGATTTGAAGCATAAATCAGGCCTTATAGATGTGTCAGGGAAGTGCTTTTGAATAAATGAGCCACATCAGACATCAGATCTTGGGGCGTGTCACTCTGTGTAGTGATCTGTCACTGGTGTAGGCTGCATAATCGTGCATAAAGTATAGTAGTAATGTCTCTAACAATCATTGGTGCTGATTGTCATTTGTTAACTCAGATAAGGTGATGTGGAAAGAAAAAAAAAGAACCTTAAACCTATTTATTTATTTTTCCCAAAACAGAGCAAGAACCCCTTTCATCCTTTTCTACCAACTGACTCTGCCACTTATACATCTATTACTGTTATTACACTTTAATGTAGAACCAAAAGGTTCTATTTGCCGCTTGTCTTCAGTGCCCTTATCAGTGAAAAACTCAAAACTCTATGCCCTCAAAACTCTATTACAAAACAGTATTGAGATTCGAGCACCTGGGAGCCGAAATGAAAAGAGACGATTTGAAATTGATGAGAAAAAATGGGAAAGGGCTTTGAGAAGAGGCTGAGATAAGCCTTGAGTGCTTTTCCGTATGTCACACACTCTGGCAGCTGCTCACATACAAATTCCCTTGAGACATGTGAAGAGTATCAGTCCCATGGGCATGACTTGCATTAGGGAAGGTAGACAGTGTAAGGAAAATGGTTTATTTCAGAACGATATTGAGCTATGCCAATACCTCTCTGGATGTACAAGCATCTACAGGTTGGTTCTAATTGGAAAACATTGTGGATGGAAATAAAGGGTAGGGACTGTGATAATTTGAGCCTGTCATAATAGTACATGTCTTAAATGAACATTCTTGTCATGAACATTGGTTTAATTTGTATTCCAACTGCTAAAGGATATACACAATTGAGTTTATACCCCAAATCATTTAAAATGTATTCCTCGGTATATGCCACTGGCTGCAGGTTATACAGTACACATAAATTTATTTATTTATTTATTATTATTCAATGGGGCAATAATAATAACAAAAAAATTTTAACTACTTTATTTCTTGTGGTATGCTACGATGCAAATGAAAAAGCATACTACTTAAACACACAGTTACATCTAGTTATATTTTATTTACAGTCGTTGGTTTGGATAGTTATTTTTAGCATAGCATACCTCAGCCGAGTGGTAGAGATGGCTCAATCAGATTTAGTTAAACACATTTTTCAGTAAGATATAATGAATCAAAATGTGATCTATCAAAAACAAATCTTAAGGGTAAATTGCTAAAGGGTTAAACAAAGTCACAGATTCTCAAAAGATCAGAGCCCATATTCATAATCCCTTCTATTAACTGCAAAAAAAAAAAAAAAAAAAAAACCCTGAAATCAATGCCATTTTGACAGAACCCAGTTAAACCTAAATTATTTGACATCCTAGATGAATATCCTCACTTAAAGTAGAGGTTTTCAGAGAGGTCATGAGATGATTAAGGAGTTGAAAAAATGACTGCAGTTACAGAGAGTGTTCCTTTCATCAACGGAGACATGTCAGGATGGCTAAAATGATAAGTCAGTTTAGCATTATAATTAAGATAGAAATTTATGATATAAGCAACGCACAGTCAGGAGAGCTTCCAGATATTCCCCACACTGCTGATTTGACACCATCTATAAAAACAATCGCCACTGATCAATCAATCTCATCTGTGCAGTTATTTCCCTACCATTTATCAGAAAGTAATAAACAAAAAAGGCACCTTCGTGCATATTGCATATTGCCAGGCCTCATCGAAGTAATTGATGGAACCCAAAATGAAACGGCTCAAGAAAATGAATACTGTACTGTAAGTGTGAATGGAGTGAAAAAAAATATAGATATCAAAACAATGTGCTGAAAAGCGTAGAAGGGAAATCATGTAGTTAATGTAGACAAAAGAAGAACAAGCTGTGTGTATAAAAATGACATGGCTCATTTTTACTGTAGGCATGTGGGTGTGTATACTTTTGAAGTGTTTGGACAGTTTTACTCAGCTACAGACCTCCAACATGCATAGTAATGAACATTGTACAGTACATAGTAATAGTCTAGAGGATCTACAGTGAGGGGTGGAGTTAACCAGATAACCACACAACTTTATTCATAAATGTCATTACAACTCCCAGGAAAAACTGTCAAGGTCTGACTGTGGACTGTAAGTAGTTTCGGTTAAACTGAGCTCTGAATAATTGATTTTCCCTTTTCTGACATTCCTGAATTTGATCTCAAACTGGTATGAAATTGAGATATTTGGAAATTCTAGAGGCAGGAAGACTTGTAGCAATTTGCAAAAAAAATTGTCAAGGTCATGGATCCAAAAATATGCAAATTCTTTATTTAGTGTTGAGGTGGACAGGCGCTACTACTGATGAGCTCATAAAAACTGGCATCCAAAGCAGGTTGTTGTTAGCAGTTGAGAAATCATTGCAGGTCTTGGGTCTTGACAACTTATTGCTAGTCGAGTGGTGTAGCAGGTTCTTCCTAAGTAATTTGTGTAATAAGTATGTTGAGGTATGAGTTTGGCATAGTCTGTAGTGAAGTTGTAGGTGGTTATATCCATATAGCTACTCCTTAACATTTTGTAGCTAGTGAGAGGAAAATTTGTTTGTGAGGTCACAGAGCAACCAAGAAGTGTCAAAATTTCTATCTGGCGCACTATAGCAAACAGTTCAGGACTGTGGGAAAGATTGCTTTGCTCTGACCTTTCAAAAAATTCAAGTTACTGTGAGCTGTGATCAGTTATAGATGTTCTGAGCTGTAAGTTATTTTAGATACTTTGAATACTTTGAACTATGAGTATTTTCAAAGCAGTAAGTAATATTAGCCAATATGAGTTGTAAGCATGGGTGGAAGTAGGCAGTACACAGTACCGGAAGAAGGGGCGAGCAGCTACTTACCAAAAAACATATTCAAAACCAGTCAAGAAAGCACACCTGATAGAGTTATATCATCTTAAATGACACTTTATCTCATTAGTAATTGCTTCTTAAAAAATCTTAATTAAAAGTTGATGATGATGATGATGATGTTGATGAAGATGATGAAATTAAATGAATAAATGTTTAAAGGTTTACAATGTGTTTCTCGTTTCTTTTTTTTCAACATGCATGAATTTGATTCATCTAAGAAGTCGAATGACTTAATGAAGTCTATGTCTGTGGCTTATGTCTAGACTACAGTCAGTGGCTGAATGAGATTTAAAAGAAGACTTTTGGAATAAATAAAAATATTAGAAGTACTGTAAGAAGTATTTTTCACCCCATAGATAACACATAATTGCACTAGTACCTAAGTGCATTCAGGACGACAAACTTTTTCCCTGAACTGAGACCAATGTCATTTTCTTTTTTCCATAATTACTAAGCCGTGCCACTTCTCCACATCACAGTCCTCTCCAAGTGTCCCCTGAAATACCTCGATGTCCTTGTTGTCACGGTTTGTTTGCTGCCTCACGCATCCCTGTGGCCTTGTCCTGCCCTCTTCTGGCCCTGCCTCACTCTTATAGATGCACTTGACTTTGCTCCCACATTAACGATGGCCCATTTATAGTAACCTTCCTTGCCCACAATCAACCTTCTCATTGGTCCAGCAAATTGGCTCAGAGATTTGTGATTTGTGCAGCGATAAGGGAAGAAAATGCAGGTCAACGTAAAAGAGTACTCAACCAGTAATTTTATGTGGTCTCAAAAAAAAAAAAAAAAAAAAGGAAAGAGGTGCCCACTTGGGGTAATTGGCTCAGACAGATGTAACCCTGAATGAGAGAGGTTATAGAGACAGAGAAAGAGAGGAAAGACAGAGAAAGAGTGAAAGTTTAGAAGTAGTTTGAACTGCTTCATACTGCAATGCATTTGGTATGGATATGGTCCCTGGACTCCCTTTATTTGATTGTGTGTAAGGGTAACAAGCGACCCAAATGGCTTCTAATACAAATGTGTTACCGCCCTTTCTTATAGGAAAATAATGAAAGACGATAGAGAGGACAACAAATTTCGATTTGTGGTGGAGTTTAAAAGGTTAATATAGTAAATCAACATGTAAACATGGAAAAAATGACAGGCTACATAGATACCATTTGAAAATTGCTTGTTTATGTAACAACCTCAGCAGCAGCCTCATTTTCCCCCTTGTCTGTTCCAACCACTCAGCATACAGCATCACCAGTATACTAATCATCCGCCTGATCGTCTGTCATCATCTGCATCTGTTTCTCACTGGTTCATGCTTGAATAACTCATAGGTCTCTGTGAGGCTTAATAAACAAAAACATATTTCCCTGAAATTGCTCAGGTACAGGAACTGGACTGAAAATCCTTCAGGAAGCCTGGAGAACTATTCCTTAAGACTGCATTAAAAAAAAAAAAAAAATAGCCTGCTTCTTGAGCAAACTATGAAGAACTTAGGACCTTTGCATAGTAAAGTAATGTGCATGCAGTATCTATACCGCTTATCATGTGCAGGGTTTGGGGGAATCCCAGGGAACTTAATGCATAAGGCTGAAAATGCCAATTAGCCTTTACTACAGATCTTTGGACTGTATAAGCAGACCAGAGTACCCTGAAGGAAACCCAATAAGCATGCGGAAACTTCCAAGCTCCACACAAACATACCAGTGCCAAGATCTGAAGCCCCAACCCTGATGGTGTGAGGTGACCTTGATAACCACCAAGCCACTATGCTGCCTATAATAAGTATGCAATATTAAATTGCTGTGCCCCAAAATGATCTAGCAAAATGTCTAAACATTACTCATTACTAAACAAAACTCTGACTGTACATGGATACGCAAGCTAGAACTACCCCCCTGTCTTCCCGT
This sequence comes from Clarias macrocephalus, assembly GCA_011419295.1. Classification (NCBI taxonomy): domain Eukaryota; kingdom Metazoa; phylum Chordata; class Actinopteri; order Siluriformes; family Clariidae; genus Clarias; species Clarias macrocephalus. The sequence continues at coordinate 7,733 of JAAGKR010003920.1, read as the reverse complement.
CATCTGTGACAAGCTGCATTTTCATCTCAATGTCAAGAAAAACAATAAGATAAAAAACACTTGTTTATATCTCCTCTAACATAGGGAAAGAAGGGACAGGAATTAATTTGTTTCATTCTTCAACAGTGTACAGCATGTGAAGTATTTGTCAAAGACTGGTGCAGTTTTATCCCTGTGTGTGTGTGTGTGTTTTTTTTTTTTTTAAATCTGGTTTGCACCCTGGCATATCTGTCCTTTACCTGGCAGGTGTGAAGGGTACACTAAGTGACTCCGCTCTCGAAATTGCCAACGAGAGCTTGTCGACTGGAGCTATTTGTGGCAAAAGAGCAATATTAAGGGCAACCGTCTTCCAAAACAAACTCTTCGACCCTCTTGTTCTCTTTTTCATTTCTCTCTGCAAATCTCCCTTGCTCTTTCACCGTCTGCTCTCTCTCTCTCTCTCCCTCTCGCTCTCTGCCTGCATGCTCGCTTTTATGTGCCAGCTCTGAAAGGTCAGCTGTGCTGTCTCTGGACTTGAGAGCATTTGCTGTTATTTAAGCATAAGGAGAGCAGGTTGGGAGTCCACCGGGGGGTTGCGTTTCAGTCCTTTGGGACAACTGAGCTGTATCACGCTTATAAATAATTGGAAACATAAGCACACTTACTGGCAATCGTATACTATTTCAGCACTATTCACACTCCCGGGATTTTGGGTTTTATTTGACTGAGTTTCTCACTGAAATAATTAGATTCTGTAGGAGGTGTAACAAAAATGTTCAATAAAGCAAATAGTCCAACCTCAAGCTAATGCAAATTGCTGCGTTATACCGCCTTTTTTTTTCTTTGCGAGCTTTGGGGAATACGGCATGCACAGCATGTTAAATTAAAGGAGTAAAGTAATTTTGCCTGGCTAACCTGGATGCAAAAAAGATGGAAAAATATCCATATTCTATTTTAAACATGTACGTTTGGATTGTTAGGGTATTAAAATGGTCTAATAAGAACTGGACATGATGTCATACATAGGGTTTCTGAAGAGTGGGAGCTCTGGTCATTGCCAACTTGGCAGGAGCTGGCTCCACCTAAAGCCCGGTTAATCCATAAATGGGCAAATGGGTGGAACAAACTGCTTACCCCTGTTAGCTAGTGTAGCTTTAGCTTAGTTAAAATGCTAAGGTGGCTAATGTTCAATTTCAATTTTATTTTTACAGTATAGCACTTTTAACAATTGTCGTTGACACAAAGCAGACAATTTAAACGTTCATTTATATGCCAGCTTTACTTTGCATTTGATGAAACTTTGTCATGTTGTCCCTTTATCAACTCCTACAGGTCTTGTCTAAGTTAGACTGCAAAGATTCCAGTTAGCTGGTTAGCTAAAGTGATGCTTTGTAGAAAGTTAGCAGATTGACATCAGGAATTGACCACACCCCTAATTATGCATATTTAAGTATTAATATATAAATTTTACCTGATGAGGTACATAAAGATTCACCAGCTATACATTTGTCATGAATTGACTCACTTTGGTAGCCTGGTCACTGGAGAAACTGCATATTTTGGCATTTCTATGTTGGACTCAGGTTTCAGATACACTCATATACAAATGGATGACCCAACATAAGGTGTTTCAGAAAGGTTTATGCCAATGTGTGCCAACAGAACAGCTTTAATTCACCCTTCGGTAGATTCCTCACTTCATTGGAATCGTGTTGAGGAGATGAACATTCCTCCTAATGATCTATTTTTTCTCAGTTGGTGATGTTTGATAATGGTGGTACAATGCGATTTAATACAGTATGTCACCTCATAATCTGTTCAACAGGGTTGAGACTTGGAGATTGTAGAGGCCATAGCTTACCATTTAAATCCTTTCCCGAAAGAGACTGCGCCAATCAGGATAGAAAAGGGTGATTTTTTGGTGTGTGGTATGGGTTTGAATCTGTGGCTGAGTAGAAGGATCACATTACTCTATCCACTGATGAATTAAAGCCACGTATAAGATTTGTATAGTTTCTTAAGCCAGACTTGTAGCCTTTACTCTAGATTTTAGAGCAGTTTAAGATACATATATTTGTTACATGTACCTTACAGCACAGTGAAGTTATTTTTTACATATAACAGTTAGGAAGCTGGGGTCAGAGCAGGGTCAGCCAGGATACAACACCCCTGGAGCAGATAGTGTTAAGGGTCTTGCTCAAGGTCCCAACAGTGACAACTTTGTGGTGCTGGGCTGCAAACCACCAACCTTCTGATCAGTAAACAGGAGCCTTACTGTAATTGTGTGACCACTGCTCCAACTTACTAATCCTATCCAAGAACCATCTGTTTTGCCTGAAATTGCAAATAAAATGTGTAAAAAAACAAAAACAACGTACTAGCAAAAACAGATCCATGCACAACAACCCATGGAACACTGTGTTTTAATGTTGCTCAACAGAGGCTCAACTAGGTAACTCTGTTGCGCTAGTGCTAATGATTATCTTTCTTTCTTTCTTTCTTTTTATTTGTAGATAATGTTTTTAGCCTTTATAGTCAGCCATTTATAGAGAATTTTAATGACTAGCATACTACTATGTACTTCTTTGGATTCTTGGCATTCCTGAGACCTTAGGACCCCATTTTTGTAGACTTTCCTTGAGTACTTAGATACAAATCTACAGTATAGCCTTACACTTAAAGTTAAACATTACTACACTGCAAAAAAGTGACATTCTTAATCTTAGTAGGTGACAATATGTAGACAATATTTCATTTTACCTACAATTTCTTAAGAGCACAACATTGAGAGTTTAAAGCTTAGTTGTAGACATTTAAAAAATATTTTTAAGTACTGTATAAAGTTCTATTGGCAGCTAATTTAGCTTTAATTTTTTTTTTTACATTTTTAAGTTTGTCAAAAGAACAAAGAAAAAGTAAAATTAAAATAAGTTATATAATCTTACTTTTTTTTTTTGCTGATGTTAATCTTATCTCTTAGATTAAGAAATTGTAAATAATTTTGACTAGATTCAAGATATTTTCAGTTGCTAAGATGTCACTTTTTGCAGTGTGAACCTTTGTTTCCTAACTGGGAGGTGTTGTTTGATAAAGCAAAACTATAAGTAAATTAAATTAATATTGATTTAGTGGAGCCACAATGACAATGTTAATTAACTTTAGTTAGTTAGTTATAATCATAAGTCTATTCAAATATCGAGCTAACATGAAGGCCAGGCTAATGTCAATGTCTCTGATTAGCCTACTTGAGATATTTAAATATTCAATTTATTTCAATAATATTTCTTACGTTGGTAATTTTTGCATAGTAAAAATGTATTAAACACCTTTAATGCAGTAATAAATAAATTAAAACATATGAGAAAAAGTATAAACTACAGCTATCAGTTTGTCCCTGATGCACCAGCAGAGGGTGAGGATGGCGAGGAAAAACTCCCTGAGATGAAAATAGGAATTAAAAAACCTTGAGCGGCCAGATTTAACAGGGAACCCAGTCTCATTTGGGGGATATATATCGGTCATTACAGTAATATAGAAATAAATCAGTCTGGTATATCTGTGAGCTGTGCGATTGAAAGTTTGATATAATAGGAAAGGTGTTTAAGTGAACATAGAGTAAAGTCCACTTTTGTTTTTGGGGACTTGAGTAGAAGAACTATTCAGTCCTAAATTATTAAGTGATTGAAGTCACAAGCCATCACAGAAAAACTGCCTGCATCATCCATGTCATCAAGTGGACCGTCCCCAGTCACCACAAGCAGACCATACAGGGCCATCGCCAGCAGTGAGCCAGGGGCTTCCATGCTACTCCACTGATTTTAATTTTTCCTGGAATTTATTTTAAAAAATTATGTTTAAGAAGATGTGCGCACACTGATATATTATCAGAGCACTGATATATTATGCTTCACTAAGCAAGCCACAATAAAGTTCATAAGCAAAATCTAACTGTTCACTGATTTTATTTTTACTTCTAATACTTAGGTAGAATTACTATCAAAAAATTACCCTAGATGCCTAATTACAGCAAATATCCGATACTTTAAGACTTTGACTTTTTAAGTAATATTCTAAAATGTGACTTCTACCAAAGTAATTTCCTGGTAGGATACTTGTGATTTTACTCAACTATCCTTTAACTGTACTTTAGTGTTTATATGTGTGTTTCTTCCCCAAATCTTTGCTGCAGATATGAGAGGACATTGTCTGCATTGGTCGAGGAGGAAAGATATGTATAATACCCATATGTACTTACAATATTGGAGCGTATTAAAACGGTTACACAATGCTGGATGTCATGCAATGTTTATACAAGCTCTAGATTAGTGAGTAGGCACACATCCGTAAGCTGGTAATGAATGAAGGCCTCGTTTGTCTCACCTGCTGAAAACCTGATCAGTCCAAATGCCATTTATCAAACGAGGCCATCACTCATCAAATCTCTGCATCACCATTAAGCTAATGAGCCTGTGAATGGATGTCCATTTGGTAGTGTGTGTAGGTGTGTGCTTTGTGTTGTGTGGGTATTGCTGGTCGATTCAAGGGCATGCCATGGTCCATTGTGCCAGCCAGCTGTGCAGCGCAGACCAGGTGTTAGTCACTCATCTGAGGCCAGGGGCAGACAACGGTGCACCATTCTCTCTCTTACACACACATAGACACACACTGGTCGGCCTTTGTCCCCCCTGGTTAGTGTGGCAAAGCTCAGCGACTTGCTAAAGGTGTTCACCTGTACCTTCTGAGCACGCCGCTTATCAGCTCTCTGGTTCTGGTGATAGATTCGGCTAAAGTTGGACACGATGACAGGCACAGGCAAGGCTATTACCAGAACCCCGCTCAGGGAGCAGATGGAGCCGAAAATCTTCCCGGCGATCGTCTTAGGCACCATGTCTCCATAGCTAGAGGAAAGAGGTGAGAAGAAAAGAGAACGGTCGATCAGACAGGATAGACAGACAGCAGGAAATTATAGACAGGGACAAAAAAAAAAGAGGGTATAGATTAGCTGCAGAACAAACAAGTTCTTCAGGGTTTAAACGTAGAATATATTCTGTAGAACGCTGTTTGGTTTAGATAAGGATTCTGTGCCAGCACACTTAGGTTTATATTTTATATTACAGTCAGGCACAAGAAATGTGTAAAATGCTTTGATGCAATTGAGCAAAAAGACAACACTCTGGTTTGACACACACACAGTGTTCTTGAATTGCTAATAATAAAGCTTCTTTACACTCTTGTTCACATTATCCTCCATCCAACTTTTTTTATACCTGAGTTGCAAATATTCAACACAAATTTCTCTTGATAATTCGCTCACTACTGTATTTAAGTCCAGCCTGAGGATGTTTCCTTTCCTTAAAATTTTTTTTTTCTTCTTCTTCTTCTTCTAACTTGTAAAATTAATGAATGGTTTCAACAATAAGCTGCGCAAACTTTTATATCATTTTACTAGTGTAAGTATCCATTGATGGGATAAAAGTTTTTGGAAATAGTTAAAGGGTTAAGGCTAACAATAAGCCGATCAGTTTCAATATAATCAGCGATGTTATTATTTCAGGTTGAAGCCCATGTAGGTCTTTTTTGTATGGCAGAACTCTCTGCCTAGTTAATACAAGGAAATGGAACTTTGTAATGTTAAGTATTGTACTGTACTCCTTGTTTATGCTAAGTTGTACTTCTTTCGTCGTCAGCCAGATACACTACCTGTATGGTAATCGGAGAGTGAATTACAGATGAGAAATCGAAAAAGTAGATTGGATAAAGATTACGTTTTTGTCTTAAAACGACTCCAGCACGTTAAAATTCACTTATACCACTACAGCGCTTTTATTTTAGTGGTGAAAATATGATCTAATCCCAGTAAAAATATTCAGTTTAGATTTTCTAGTTAATATCTGTTGGTGCAAGTGTTTGTTTACATTGAAAAAGTAGTTCATCAGTAGCTTTTTTAAAAGTAGATTATTAAATCCGGCACATAACTGTTCGGTACATCACTTCTACTCAACATTTTGATTTCACTTATGGCAGATACGTACTACAAAACTTTCATTAAATTCTGTTGAGCCAGCTTCGTGTGATGCTGTGACATAATCTGCCTGGACAGACAAACAGCAAATGTTCTGAGACTGGTTTAGGGTCCTCCAGTGTATGAAAGTGACTTCTGACCAATGTACGGACAAAACTTCTATTTTATTCATAGAGATAAAAAAAAGTTTCCACAAGTACTTTTAATTTCAATTAGATTATTTATACAGTCCGTGTGTATATCCTGCGATGAGAAATTGACATGAATTTTGTCTTTTTAGTTTAGATTCCGCTCCACTTCTTTCACGCTCACTGCACTAAAGTAATGGTACCTCTCCAAAAAAAGTTGTCAGAAATGCAGAATGTCCCTGATTATTTGCAAGAGAGAACACACAGATGTGACATGATTAATTATGAATTTGCCTCGGCAGCTTCACAGCTTCGCAAATAAAAATTACAAACAGCTTCCATTTGAACCAAGCAATAAGTGCATCAGTAACCTCGGGGCGAGTTAGCGGAGCAACGATAAGCGCAGGGAATCAATCAGTTGCCGCTCAGCTCGTCTTGCATGCCTAAGTCCTCGTGAAAACTGAGATAAAAGTAATGCCCCGAGAAAGATGCCCTGACTTAATGAGATTCCTTCTTCTTTTTTCTCTTGTAATACTTTAGGATTTGAGCTTCATGTCACTTCTCTGTTTCAATGAAACGCTCCTGCATGCTTGACTTGACTTGAGCACAAAGTCCCACTGTGGCAAACTCTTAGGAAATGTCCTTACTATCCATGCCACTCTTTGCTTCTTTCTTTTTTACTTTAATAATATTAAGGCAGACAAAAAGTGGTCAGGAAAAGTGCACATATACTTATGGCTTCTTGTTTCAGCGATTTAGTCAAACCAGGACTTTTGATTGTGCAGAATAACGAAACACAGCTATGAGAGTAAAAACTATATTTGTTTCTCTATATAATCTCCTGCTATAGAAATGCACTAATCCCAGCGTTTCAGTTTTCTCAGTACATCAAAGTCATGATAGGACTGCCTGCTTCATGTCGGAAATGCTGGCCTCCCAGGAACTCCTTTGATGGAACAAACATGTGCAAATGGCTCGGAGCGAGGTCAGGCAATAACTCCTAGTTGGTTGATTTTAGGCAATAAATAAGTTCAGCAATAAAACTGGGTCTTGACCTAACTCTAGCTTCATCCACACCAATAGTCATTATGTTACATTGTTAGTAAAGGTTTTGAAAAAAGAATAAGAAAAAATAATTTCTTCTGGAGAGGTACTACAATTTGTTAGCTGCACACTTCTTAACTACTAGCCAGCTGTAGGTAGCCATAAATAACTTCAGCCATTTTAATTGCATCAATAGGTGGAAGCAAGAGAGCAGACAAATTGATTAAATCTATTGATTTACTATTACTATTGATTAATAAATATTAATTCACTTTCTTCAGTGTTTTGGGCCTGTTTCGTATCTCTTGCTTTTTTCACTTTTTTTCCACTCAGAAAAAATATGAACGCTTTATGATCATCACTTCTTCATGATGTTTCACATCATCTGCACCATTTACTGAGTTTCATTAAGTGAATTACACTTTCTGGTCTTTTCATACTGCAAGGGAACCTGCATGATGGCTTAATAACACAAGTCTTTCCACCAAATGAAAGTGTGTGTGTATGTGTGTGTGTGTGTGTGTGTGTGTGTGTGTGTGTGTGTGTGTGTGTGTGTGTGT